>ML675650.1:6077633-6091528 GCA_007922155.1 Mesoclemmys tuberculata | reverse complement strand
AGTAAGAGAACTGAAAAATGCCGCCATGGCTAAACAAAGTAGAAGAGGCAGCTAGAGACAAAAAGACATCTTTTAAAAAGTGGAAGTCAAATCCTACTGTGGAAAAGAGAAAGGAGAATAAAGTCTGGCAAGTGGAAAAGTATAATTAGGCAGGCCACAAAAGAATTTGAAGAGCAACTTACAAAAGACACAAAAGCTAAAAAAAAATGTTTGACGTGCACCAGAAGCAGAAAGTCTGCCAAGCGATCATGGGACCAGTGGATGACACAGATGCTGAAGAAATTCTCCAGGAAAGCTGTTGTGGAGAAGCTGAATGAATTCTTTGCATCAGTCTAAGATTCAGGTGTCAACAGAGGAAATTTTGGAACAAATGGATAAATTAAACAGTAATGATTCACCAGGATCAGAGAGGATTCACCCAAGAGTTCTAAAGGAACTCAGGTATGAAATTGCAGAACTGCTAAGTGTGGTTATAAACTATCGATTAAAATCAGCTTCTGTACCAGACAACTGGAGCAGGATAGCCGATTTTTAAAAAAAGCTCCCGAGGCGATCCTGGCAATTTCAGGCTGGTAAGCCTAACTGCAGTACGAGTGCAATTAGTTGAAACTATAGAATGAATACAATATGTAGATGTACACAATACGTTGGGCAAGACTCAACATGGCTTTTGTAGATTGGTAAGGCATGAATTCCATGTATTAGAATTTTTTTGGGGGGGGAGGGGGAGGAGTCAACACATGTGCCCATGGGTGAGCCAGTGGATATACTGTACTTGGACTTTCAGAAAGCCTTTGATAAGGTCCCCTCACCAAAGTCTCTTAAGTGAAGTAAGTGGTCATGGGATAAGAGGGAAGGTCCTCTCCTGGATCAGTAACTGGTTAAAAGATAGGAAATGAAGGGTAGGAATAAATTGTCAGTTTTCACAGTGGAGAGATGAAAACAACACAATCCTCCATGGATCTGTATTGGAACCAGTATTGATCAACATATTCATAAATGATCTTTTTCCACTAGGAGGATTGTGAAGCACTGGAATGGGTTACCTAGGGAGGTGGTGGAATCTCCATCTTTCGAGGTTTTTAAGGCTCAGCTTGACAAAGCCCTGGCTGGGATGGTTTGGTTGGGGTTGGTCCTGCTTTGAGCAGAGGGTTGGACTAGACACTTCCTGAGGTCCCTTCCAACCCTCATCTTCTATGATTCTATGAAAAAGAGGGTAACAGGGAGGTGGCAAAGTTTGCAGAGGATACAAAATTACTCAAGATAGTTAAATCCGAAGCTGACTGCAAAGAGTTACAAAGGAATCTCACAAAACTGGGTGACTGGGCAACAAAATGACAGATGAAATTCAAGATTGATAAATGTAAAGTAATGCACACCGGAAAACGTAATCCCAACTATATTATACAAATAACTTAATCACGGCCTGAGATTTTGTGTGGCAATTGTCTCTCCTCTAAGATAAACTATGGCAATCTGACAAGACGTAGCAAGTGCGTGTGACGCTGGACAGTTCTCCCACTGAAACAATTATAAAGAACACGGCAAGATGGAAATAAGGACTTTGATCCCAAACCTGTACTTCAAATGGGACCTGAGTGGGAGTTTGCCTGCCTGCATCAAGATTTCTGTCCTGACTCACACATGCTCATGCATCACATAGACCAACACTGGCAAGAACGGGGGCCTAAAACCAGGCTTCTAAAGCCACATTTAGGCACTTAAATTAGGTGCTTGATTTCAAACATGCTAGGCATGGAACAGATCACACTGACTTCAATGGCAGCTGCCTCCCATTTTCTAAAAGTAGGCTCCTTAATTAGGCACCTAACTAAGGATTTAAGAGCCTGCCTCAGGCACCAGTGACTGAAAATCTTTGCCTTAATAAATTATACATCCAAACTGGCAATTATTAAATTATCAAGGCAGTTAGGTCTGTATTTTTAGTTGGTCAAGTTCCATCCCTACATGGATCATGACCGTGACAGAGACTGACAGTAATATTCCACCAACAAGTCTAGATGTGCCCCTAAAAAGAAGAAGAGACTTTACACTTTCTGAAATGAGTGGAGAAATTATTTTGCATGGATCAGTAACAAAGGAAATAATTGCCAGAAAGTGCAGAAGAAGTTTCTCAATTGCTCATGGTGGGCTGTCAGATGTAAGACAGCATTGCACGCAGAGCAGGCCATACTACATAATTCTAGCAGAGCTTCTAAGAAGAAAACTCTTGAAACTTTTTTAGCTGTTAATAAATGTGAAAATATAGAAAATAACAAGATCACTGCTGCAGAAGCAATAAAAACATACCACGGTTTTAACCATAGTTACACGAATCACTTGATTGTGATAGCAAATTAAATAGTGTTTTTTCCCAAGATTCATCCATAGCTAAAATGATACATCTTGGTAAGACAAAAGCTTTGTGTATTGCCAACAATATATTAGCTCCTCTTTCAACTGAGAAAACAATTACAGACTTG
The DNA here is from genome assembly GCA_007922155.1 of Mesoclemmys tuberculata. Classification (NCBI taxonomy): domain Eukaryota; kingdom Metazoa; phylum Chordata; order Testudines; family Chelidae; genus Mesoclemmys; species Mesoclemmys tuberculata. The sequence continues at coordinate 6,089,045 of ML675650.1, read as the reverse complement.
GCTGAAAAGGGCATATTTTTCTCTGTGGCCACTGATGCCTCAAACGATAGGAATATCAAAATGTTTCTGATTGTTGTTCTTTACTACATAGCTGAAAGCAGACCAGTCCATTGTCTACTTGATTTTCAAGACAGCAATGAAACTTGCATTAGGACTACTTGAAAATGTAAAAAGCATACCACAGTCAAATGCTTTGAACTTTGACAATAGATCATCATTTGCAGCTGCCAATGCTAATGTTAACTTTAGGAGACACCACTCGGTCTACAAATTCATGAAAAATCAGAATGACTACGTGCTTCCAGCTAACTGCCCAGCTCCTATACTGCATAATATAGCAAACTACACGATAGATAAGTCAACAATTGATCTTGAAGGTCATGTAATAAAAGTTTTCAATCAATCACTCTCCTCATCTGCCAAAAGAGTTTCAGTGTTACAGGAAATATTTCATTTTGCTAAGCTTGAATACATGAAAAAGTTGAGGCACATCCCCCGAAACACGCACCCTGCAGTTGAAATGATCTTAACATGTTTTCCAGCTATTAGAAGTTATTTTTGTATATTAGATGAGGGCGGCCCAAGTACAGTTGTTAAGTTCTTTAAAGATGACAAAGAAAGGGATAATACAGAGAGACTTTCACTATTGAATGCTAGTTATATTGCTTTCACAGTGTGCTAAAAGTTTTTTACAATACAAGTTTAAACTTAGAACAAACTGATCTTGTATGTGCTGAAGTTTATGACATTATGCACTCATTAAAGAGTGACAACAAAGAATTGATGACCAGATTCTTTAGCCGTAAACGTAATTTTTATCTAAAACCACATCACTGCAATGCAGAAAAAATGTAAAGGGATTTCATTCTGTGGTATACAATAGCTCTCAAATACCTGACTTCACATTTAGATTTCAGTGAACAAAACAACCTTAATCGGATTAAGCTACTCTCTCTGGAAAAAATGTTGACTTTCAGGAAATCTTAAGCATTATCAAAGGGTTGAAACGGGACAAAAGGCTGGCTGTGGATGGTTTGTATGAGGAATACTGTGCACTAAGAGATTCTGTATCATGTGTGTATACTAGAGAGTCTTCTTGTACTAGGAAATGGTCTAATACACCTTCAAATCCTAGTTCTCCCAATTTCTTAAAACTTGTGGAATTTCTAATGTCCATTCCTATTTCAAATGGAGCCAAATGGAATATTTTCTTTGTGTAAACAGACTCGGACCGATTGCAGAAACCTGCCACATATTGAGTCTTTGAAAGCTGGGCTTCAGATTAAAGTTAATTTCAGTTGCACAGGTAAAGAGTTTTATGAACTGATTTCAAAAAAACAAAGATGAAGTGAAATGTATTAAACCTGATATTACCATTTTAAACATTAAATGGAAGCTAATGATAATTGCATTGTATGCTTGAGGGCAGTAGAAATGTACACTTCAGAGAAATGCTGTTTCCCTAAAATGTCCCTTAAAGTAAAGTGGTGTCCCTTATTTTTCATCGTGGTTTTCCCTTACTTCCATCCAACAGAGGTGGGCACCCTAGACGGAGTGTATGGTAGCGGTCGTGAGCGCTGCACTTTAGGGCTAAGGCCATGACCCTGCCCTACAAACCCCTGCACAGGTGAAAAGCCTTTATGCACAGGTGAGAAGCCCCACTGAAGCTAATGTGTAAATCAAAGCCCATATGTAAGCGTGTGCAGGATTAGGGCCCCAGAGCAAGGCATTTGTCTCATCTTATTTGATTACATGTCTAGGTTAGTATTAAAATCAAGTCAGATGACAATTCAGTGAAATCAGGACCTGGACTGATTCAGTTTCAAGAGAAGGCAGTCCGATATTTGACTAATGTAATTAAAGAGGTGGCTGGCTTCGGTTAGGCTGCCTTGCATTCTTGTTTCCAGGGTGGACATGTTTTAGGGTTTTGTATCATTGAGATGGATAAAATGTAGCATCAAGAAGAAATGTACTTTGGCCCCGTGTGTGATGTCAGTGCAAATCACCTAGAAGAACTCTGTTAGTGGGTGTATTTAAAAGAGTTCCTGCCTGACTTCAGGTCCTAAGCAGGTTGGGCCACAGTTTCACTGAGTGCAGAAATCTGTGCTTTGAGAAAACAGATTTGTAGTCAGGCTCAGGGAAAAGCCCTGTGAACCACTGAGTAATTTGAATAAGAAGTGTTCATCCCCCTGTCAATAATGCACGCACCATGCACAGCAGATAACTCACCAAGAGCTGGGTGTGGCCTACTGCTTTGGAAGCTGCTGCTACCTGCAGGGATCCTGCGACATGAAGGAGGGGAACAATTTCCCAGACCGGGAAATACCCTGCCAAGGAGTGTGGTGCAAAGCCCGGCACTGGGGTCATTCCGGAGAGGCACTTGGGAATTCGCAGTGCAGGCTGCAGTTTGTGCCTTGGCAAACGGGCAGCCACTGGCAGGACTCCCCAGGTAATGGGCATCGGTGAGTGGAAGGAGAATGGCAAAGGGAAGGAGGGCCACCTGTCGAAACGAGTGGCTGCTCCAGTTTCGGTGCCCATTCAGTCCTTGATTCTGTGAGTGTGAGTGATCGAGAGCGAGGAATGGACGCTTGCCCGCCAGGAACGAGAGCAGGGATGTCAAACTCAAATACGCAGTGGGCCAAAATTAAAACCTTGGACAAAGTCACGGGCCAACCTTGAGATTTATTGAAAAAATGTCTACAGTTGAGGAAGTTTTTCCTTCTCATCAAATATAACGATGAACCTTTTCATATAGAAACAAACTTACGTTTTGCTTAAACACTGAATCTGGGACAAGCAATGCTTAATACTATAAACACACGTGAAATCGGTGCACGCGCTGTCTACCGGCGGGCCAGCTCTAGTAGACATTTGGTATTTTCTCGCAGGCCAAATATAATTACATTGCGGGCCAGATTTGGCCCGCGGGCCTGAGTTTGACATCTATGAACTAGAGGCTGAGGCAACGTACCTGCAGTCACATAGGCTAGGCTAGATCTGAGCCCAGGCCAGTGGGTTAGAGGCTCCATAACCCATAATCTCACCAGTCGCTCCAGCCACCCAGTCTGTCTAAAAGCAATGGGCTGGATTCTCCCATCCACGCTCCCCCTGCCCCACAGCTCCAAGGGAGCCCACCCAGTGATTCCCAGCAAAACTGGACCCAGGGATTCAATCCGCTCAACGTGTTTCTGTGATTGAGATAACCCTCATTTTCCCAGCCCCTCCCAGCCCTGTGCCTGCGGCAGTCGCTGGCTCTGTTAGGTCTAACATCAGCTGTAAGGGACGGCAGCCTGTCTTTGAATCTGTACCCGGGCACACACAGCGAGGGTGCTGCGCACACGATAACAACGGTGCAGGAAGGAACGGTGGCAATCTGCTTCCAGCCAGGGGCTGGTGGGCCCAAACCCAGGACCCTTGCTCTGCAATTCACCCCACTGATTCCGTGCACGTGGGGGTGGGCCGGCCAGCCCTCTGTTTGAGTTTCGGTGATAACAGTGCTTGGACCGCCTCGCTTTTCCTGTCATAAAACCTAGTGAGAAGCTCCCCTGTAGTTTAATCCTTCCCTTAGTCACACCCAGAGATCCCTAGGTCAGTGGAGCTGTGTAGGCGTAAATGAGGGACCGTGTGGCCCCTAGTGCCTCCTTGGAAGTTATCTAATCAATCTCCCTGGACTTTGTATGTGAGTTCACTGATACGGTGTAATAAAGATTGGAAATTTCAGCTCATTTTTCTTCCTTATCATTTTCTGTCACCTTTTCCCAGCCAGGTAAATAAGAAGCATTCAGGTATGTCCTTTGAAAATCCTCGTCCTTGGGACGCCTCTGCTTATCTTTCAAGGCAGTGCAAGGTGTAAGCCCAGATCTGAGCTCCTCCACTACGCTGCAAAGGCACAATAAATTCCATACCCAGCCGTTTCGGTCCAATTGACCCAAACACCCCCGTGCTCTGGGGGAAGCCTTTCCCTGCAATGGGAACTAGCGTCACAGAGTCAGAGAGCCAGGAGCTGCTGGGACTCTGTCCTGTGCCTGTGGGTGCACATCGCCAGCAGGGTGGCTGGCAGGGACGATTAGTTCATGCTGTGAAGGGCTGGGGAGATGGTACATGTTATCAGCCCGGAGCCGGCAGGGGTACTTCCAGTGCAGAGAATCCGCTGGGCAGTTTGGCTATTGGCATGGGAATTCCCTGCGCAGACCTGGCTGCTTTGCTTCTATTTGCAAAACTGATGTAACCCTTTCGATGCCAGACACTGCCAGCACACCCAGCCTCCCAGGCATCTCCATCGTATCCTGCAGAGAGGCAGCAGACAGCCAACGTACAGACCACAGGCTGCATTGCTTGTCTAACCTGCCCTGTGTAGCCCAAGGCCCAAGGCCCTGTGGCAGGTGGGGGTTGCACTCCCTAGGACCAACGGGGTAGGAAGTACAGAACCATTGTAAAGGAGGATCTTGTCATGTCATGACCACCACAGTTTTCTTCTTGTCATGGGAGTAAAAGGAGCTGCCATACTGGGTTAGACCATTTCCTGTGCTATCCTGTCTGAAGCAGCACCCAAGACCAGCTGTTTGAAGAGGAAATGTTGACCATCCCCAGTGCCTATGAAATGTTATTTAGATAGGTGTGTGAAATTCCTTCCTGACCACAGCTACAGTGACCAGTTCACGCCCTGAAGCATGAAATTTGACTAATCTTAGCATCATCTCATCTTGCAGATGTACGTTACAGATGTTCATCAAGGGCATGACCCTACTTTCAATATGGGTCTTTCAGGACTGACCCCAAACCATCCAGCCAAGTATTTACCTCACTGACTTCCTACTCCAGTTATTGGCAAGTGCCACTCTGGCCAGAGCTTCCCAAGGACTCAGCACCCACTGTCGGGGACAGAGTCTCACAACAGTTCAGCACATCGGGGCTGCCCATGAGGGTCACAATAGGTGTTGCTGGACCCTTTTGGAAAGGTGGCCAAGGCTACATTTCCCAGCATGCAACGCACCCACCTTTACAGGCTCAAATGGGAATTAAGCCCTCCTGAGAACCTGGCCTCAGGTGAGGAAAGTTTCCACAGGTTGGCTTGCAACTAACTGCCCTTTAACTTCACTGAGTGCCAGCTCGCCCTCCTGTCCTGGAGATGTGAACTGCAGTGATCTATGCCTAGCCCTGGTCCAAAAACAAGGAGTCACCAGAGTATAGTGCTACTTCATACCTGGCTAGAGGATGCTTGGTGTTCAGGGAACACAAGGAAACCCACCTGTGGAAAACTCCTCCCCACCAACCCATTTTTGTGTGTGGTCTGAATCTAGTGGCCCTGAAAGACACAGGGGCTCACAGCTGTGGGGACTGAAAAGTGCCACGTAGGAATGAGTTTCTCACGGCTCTGAGCAGATGCCATCTCGTCTCTGCGTCCCAGAGCTTCACATCCCCCACCTCGCACTGTTCGCTCGAGAAGGAGGTTGTGTCAGACGCTGCAAAGCTAGCAATTGTTGTGTATATCTGGCACAAAGGCAACTGGATCGCATGGCTTGAAAACAAGGAATCTCTGGCTCCAAGATACGCCAGAACTCAAACGCGACAAAAGCATCAGGTGCAGGAGGGGTCTCCATTTGTTCTGAAGTTTTCATACACCGCTAGGGACAGCAATATGGTTCCCCCCCTTCCCACCTCGCTCCATGGCAGAGTATCAGCCCACCTCACCACCTCAACTGGAAAGAGGATATGGAAATCTCCCTGGCCTTCTTCACAAGCAGACGACTTCCCGCCTCTCAGGACAATGTTTTCTGTGACTGATCTCTCTGTCTCGGCATTTCTTTTGCACCTACCACTGAAGCAGCTACACACCAGCATAACACTATGCTAGGAGGCAGGCTAGAGGAGTTCATGGCACAAAGGCTACTCACCAACCACCATTCATTGAGATTGTGAGTCACAACCAGCCTTGGCTGGTGGCGAGTCTCCTGGCTGGCCCCACGGTTACCAGCCCTCATTAGCGTCAACTCTGACGCACTCTCCCAGCCCACGACCTGCTGACTGGAATCACTCATTTGTACTGCGCAGCACCTATAGGTCCCACCTAAGCTCAGTAACTCATTGTGCCAGGTGTGAAACCTACCCCCGCGAGAGAAAGTCCATGTCTCAGAGCGCTCATTGCGTAAACAGGCAGCACCGCTAGAAGAAGGGTTAGCCCCCTAGCAGAAAGGGGCTTTGGCAGCAAGGCCAGCCCTCCTGGTATGTTGGACTCATCTTACCTCTAAGCCCCCCAGCTGGACAGATAGCCATAAAACACTGGTCAGGATTCATAGAATCCTAGAAGATTAGGGTTGGACGGGACCTTGAGAGGTCCAGTCCCACCCCTGCTGACAATAGGACCAACCCCAATTAAACCATCCCAGCCAGGGCTTTGCCAAGCTGGGCCTTAAAAACCTCTAAGGATGGAGACGCCACCACCTCCCTGCGTAACCCATTCCAGTGCTTCCCCACCCTCTTAGGGAAAAAGATTTTGCTAGTGTCCAACCTAGACCTCCCCCACTGCAACTTGAGACCATTGCTCCTTGTTCTGTCATCTGCCACCACTGAGAACAGCCTAGCTCCATCCTCCCTGGAACCCCCCTTCAGGTAGTTAAAGGCTGCTATCAAAGCCCCCCTCACTCCTCTCTTCTGCAGACTAAGGTTTCCCAATCTTCCTCCTCAGCGTAGCAAACCCGCTCAATGCCTTTTACCACCTGCCTCACCCCATACCAGCTCCACAGCACCGGCTGGGTGAAAGCCCCCAGCTGACTGCTCAGTGCTAAAGTTAGTCAAAAAATATCCAGTTCCTGCAGCCTGGGATGTGAACACACTGAAAAGTGGGTCCCCCTTTCTCACCAGGTCTCCACTATTGCTTCTCTCTGCATAGTGACTGATAAACAGCTTCAGAGCCTGCAGGTTTTTCAAATGCCCCTCAACTAAAGGGGGGACGGGGCAGTATCTTAAGAGTCCACAGTGACTAGTGAGCGCCAGGGTGCAAAGCTTTCCGTGCTTACCCTGCACCTGAATTTGGCCTGCAGCTCCCACAAGCACAACACTTGCGAGCCCCATTACCCGGATGAAACGGCCCCGACTGCTATGCTTCTGCTGGGAAACTTGGGAGTGGGAGCCAGGCTGGGACACAGCGCCAACTGAGGAATTGCCACAGTAGTTGGAGCAGAGGGTTTGTGCATACAGATGGACTGGAGCCTGTAGCTTTACCGGTATTTTTGTCCAGGCTCCATGGCAGTGCTTCAGACAGGCAGGAGGACATGGTTTGATTGCTGGCCCGTCCTCATGGACTGCATGAATTTGAAATGACTGACGGATGGAGTTGGAGCTTGTTTTGCAATCATTTTAATTCGGTGAACGAACCTGCCACAAATAACCTTGATCTGTGTTAAACTATGTTCCTTTCCGCTCATCTCCAAACCCAAAACAGCTCTTCTTTTTCACATCAAAGCATCACTGTGAGGCCTTGCCGGCCGCTAAGGATAAAACAAAGGATTCCTTCTCCCCGTCTTGGAGCAAGAGATGGTCACCCCAGCTCAAAAGACAATCAAAGGGATCCAAAGACAGGCAACAAAAATGATGGGAGTCTCAAGGGAGACTGAAAAGAGGAGGGCGGTATAGTGTTGAGCAGATGAATGAGGTGCCGGCTCAGTGCTCAAAGACGCTGGAGGTGCACAGAATAATGAAAGTGACAGTAACTGGGCCATTCCGACTGACCCTCTCTCAACACAGGAAAGAGGAGACATCCACTGAAACTAAAAGGCAACCTGTGTCAAACCGATACCCAGAAATACTTCTTTTAAACACGGAATCATCAGTCTGTGGAACTCACTGCCACTATCTTTCAACCAGGTCCAAGAGTGAAGCAGGATTCCTAATGGAGGAGTCTTTTATAGGGATAAGGTGGGTTTCAGTACACAGGGACGGATATAAACAGAACGGATATAAACCCTTGTGCTTCAGGGCAGAAGCCAAATACAAACTGCCTAGGCTCAGGCTGAAACATCCCCTAGGGCCAGGTTATTGCCTAATTGTCCATGGTGGGGATACCTGCACCTTTCTCTGAAGCAGCTGGTGCTGGCATAAGAGGCAGGACGCAGGGTGAGCTGGAGAGCTGGTCTGATGGAGAACGGCCATTCCCAGGTGCCTGTGTTCAGGTACCAGTCCATGGCCCTGGCACAGGGCAGGGGAAGACATCGTGCTGGCAGTTTACAAAGGGCAGAGCTCTGTGGAGTGTTGCACACCAAGCACCCTGGATAACAGGCATCTGCTCTCTGCTTGCAGACTATTGTGATCATTACTGTATTCCCACAGGATTTGTAGATCAGTGGCACACATCTGCTCCACATCAGCCTAGAGGGCATTCAGTCTGGCCTGGACATAGCCCCAGCCCACAGAAACCCGCAGTGCTCTGAAAGCTCCTTTAAGTCATCATGCAGAGTTTGCCTTTCCTGGAGGGTAGGGCAGGGGAGGAGGGAGATGAGGCCTTTGTGACTGTAATGTGAGCATAGCCCTGGGTCTAATTTCCTCAGGGGGTTTTAAAGCTCTGGATGAAAACCTGGCTCCACTGATGTCGATGGCAAACTCCCATTAACTCTCCTGCAGCTGTACTGAAATCAATGGGGTCACCCCGATGTAACTGGATCTGGGCCGGGAACGGCCACGAGACGAAGGTACTTGGAATTAACCGGAGGAACCTGGCATGGTAAAATGGACCGAGAGGGACACTCCTGCCCCAGTGGCTTGCAGGAGGGAAGGCGCGGTTTGATTCTTACTACACAGCCCTGCTTCCCCTGTGCACATCCCCTGGGAATCTTCTGAGAACAAACACCAGGCAGGGGAGATGAACATATAAGAAACCCCATCCCCACTATGCACCCCCGATCCAACCCAGCCCCAAGGAACCCATCCTGCACAGTGCTGCACACCCCCAGCTCCCGTTGTTCACCATGGCAGAGATCAGCACCTCCAGAAGCTGCCCACGGCACTTTGCAAGGGCAGGCTTCAAGTGATCTCCTTGCAGCGCAGCGTACTACAGCTATCACGCTGATGCCTCTGCTGTTACGCCAGAGGGGCCTGCTTAGTGTTCAAACCTGGGGGATCACGTACAGAGATTCCCTGGATCCCCGGCTTCGACTGAACTGCCTGCTGTGGCCTGGTGCAGGTGGATCTGGGCGGATCAGTGAATCCTCCTGCCAGCTCTGCAGCGCCATCGTCCTCACACCCACTGAGCTCTGCTGCAGGCAGGAATGCCCTTGCACAGACCACAGAAAGCAGGGAGGGGCCCTAATGAAACACTCTTGTTTAGGGTCCTGCCAACCTGGGGACAGCCGCTTTATACCTGCAGCCCACGTGGCAGACAGGGATTTTATCTCTGGGCAGGGCACTGCCCGTGTTCTGGCAGTGCTGCACTCCCCCAGCTCTACCTGTCACCTCCCTGCTGCCTGGACCTGATGGTAACATGGCAGCAATCGCTGCTGTTGCACTGGACCCATCCACCACACTGGTAGATGACTGGCTTGACCACCCTCACCCAGAGAGGCGGCTGTTGATGAGACAACAGGATTCCCAGCCTCCGACACTGTGTCTGCCTGTCGTTGGGCAGGGTCTGCGCTGGACTGAAAAGAGCCACTAAGTTACGCCCCTCCTGCAAGGAACAGCAGCGAGCACAGCCCAACGGGCAACCGCTGGACTGACTGGCATTCGCAAGGGGCTCCAAAGCCAAGCTGGGGGACCTGGGCTAGAGAAGCTGCTCACAGCCAGCTTCGCACACTCCTAGTCATGGGACAGCCTGAGGCCGGTTCGGCCCCCAGCACAAACGAAAGCATCCTTTGAGTGGTGCCTGGACTCTTTGCAAATGCAGCTGTGCACACGTACTCTGCCTGCGGCTCACTCGCTGCGCCCTGCCTTGCCCCAGGGCTTCCGGCAGGCAACGTTCATTCATGCCTGTGAGCTCTTTGGGGGAAGGGACTCGAAGAGAGCAAAGGGCACTCCAACAAACGTGCGCCAGGAAGCCAAATGGGTAGCAGCAATGGCCGACCTGTCACCCTGGACAGGTAACGCTGACCCACCAGCTTGAACTGGTGGCTCTGTTTCCCAAGAGACCCTCCTAACGATCGTAGGGGGCCTGGTGTTGGAGTCCCACCCAGATGGCCAAGCAAAGTGGGTAGGGTCCAGAAGCAGCAGCCTCCGGGGCAAAGGGCCAGCTACACTATTGGGATCCTTCCATGCAGAAATATTGTCAGAGTCTGTTGCCGGAGTCACAGCAGAGAAGCGAAGAGAGGCTGTCCACCTCCTCGCTCAGCTACTCCAGTAACCTGCATGGAGGAGCAGACGACAGACGCCATTTGCCCCCGGGGAGATTTATTCAGGAAACAGGAAGGCCAGAGTCTAGCAGGAGGTGAAACACTGGAGCATTGGGCACGTGGAGAGTCTATTGCTCATGTCGGGCCACTGCAGCACAGAGAATACAGGCTGGGGGGGAGGGCCTCAGCTGCTCACCGTCCCTGCATCCGCCTGAGACTGTCACCTGCTCCTGTTTCTGTGTGCACCTGTATAGCGCGTGAGGAGCACAGCTGTGCGTTTGTGCGCCGTGTGTATGCACACACACCCCAAATGCAGTTCTCCCTTAACACGCTGGCCCAGGCCTCGGCTGTGCAAAGGCGTGCAGCACGAGGAATGGCCCTGGTGGGGAGGGATCCTCAAGGCCCCCGGAGCTGCTGGCTCCCAAGGTCCTTTGGAATCAGTCTCCATCCGGCATTGCCCATCACCCAGCTTTGAGTTGCAGCATTGCCAGCGAAGGCCCAGGACTCCGGCTTCCCACAGCCATTAGCAAGGGGCAAACAGGAGGCAGGAACAGTGACATGGGCCAACCCCCAGCCCCTCTTCTGAGGGGCAGCAAAGAGCCTGGCCCGGCGCAGGGACTCGACACAGGAGTGTCCCCATTTCGCCGGGCGGAGGGCTCCCAGGGACTCGGGGGAGCAGACCCCGAGCGGGGGGAGCAGAGCTCGTCTCCCAGGCGGCAGGGCACGGCCCGCTTTGCAACGAGGGCTTCGCGGCTCAGGCTCATCATCTCCAGGCCAGCCTGGGCCGCTGCCCCCGCCCGGAGGGGAGCCCCAGGGACCGGCCGCTGCACCCGGGCACACCAAGCGGAGCCTCCCTCGCCCGGCGCGGTGCGGTGCGGGCGGCTGCGAGGGCTCGAAAGGGGCAGCGCCGAGACCCGGCTCCGAAGGGCCCGCTCGTCCCTCGCCCGGCGCGGGCGGCGCGGTGCGGGCGGCTGGGGGCCCCGCGCGGCAGGGCAGGGCAGGGCGCGGCCCCTCCGGGGGGCGGCCGGGGAAATGCCGCAGCGCAGCGCGGCTCCGGCCCCGCAGGGCGGGCGGGCCCGGCCCCTCCGCAGGTGCG
>ML675650.1:6018938-6077233 GCA_007922155.1 Mesoclemmys tuberculata | reverse complement strand
GGGGGCGGGCGGATCCACCCAGCTCCGCGAGCCGGGGACACGCCCCGGGCAGGCCGGCGGCGCGCGAGGCGGGGCTGGCGGGGAGCGCTGCGCCCCCGCCGCCCCCTGCCATGCCCGGGAGCCGGGTCTAGGGCGGGGCCGGGCCGGGCCGGGAGCAGCGCAGTCTGCCGCCAGCCGCAGCGGCCCGGGGGCTGTCCCCCGCTGGGCTGCATTGGAAGGCTGTTCGGGGGGAATGAGCAGGGATTGTCGGGAAGGCAGGTCCCAGCACCCCAAAGGTAGGGACAGTCAGTATAGGAAATGTACGATGGTAACATTGGCCGCAAACCCCTAAGTAAAGGAAAACGGCCCTGAAATTGGGTAGAAAGAAAACACGTTGTATTTGGAGGCGGATTGTGGCGGTTCACAACCCGCTCTGGTGTCATAGGACTGCACTGGCCACGACCAGCCCCATTTCCTGTTTTCTCTCATTGCACATGAGCAAAGACCCCCATTGAGCCATTAACTGCAGCTCAAACAATTGAGTCATTCCAAGGATGGCGAGGGGGTCCGCACTTTGGGGCCATTATTGTGTTGTTCATGGTATTTCTTTAGTGATGTCAGTAAAAAGTTTACCCTGTCAATAAAAAATAAAATCAATTTCAGCTCTTCAGGCCAGTGAAAGCTAAAATGCAAGGTTGGCAACCCTGATTAAAGGAGCTCGGTTCTTACCGATTGACAGCCATTTATCAATCCACTCTGTATTTTGGGGGGTGCTTTTTTTTGTACAACACGAACGTTTTACGCACTTGTGTCCTGCAGCGTGTAACACACAACCCCGCCACACGGGAGGTCAGGAAAAAATCAAACAAGGTTACTGTCCTACTATGATTGGCTCCCAAGGAGACACTGCTTGCCTATTTCTTTGTGTCCCTTTACTGCAGTGCTGAATTTAAACAACCAAGCCTCTGCAGATAAAGATAAGGTAAAAAGGTAAACAAGGGGCAAAAACGTACATCTGTGCTTGAACATCAACAGGAAAATCAGGGCTTAGAAATTTTCCAGAAAAGTCAGGAGGGGAGTGAAGAGGATGCGTTGTGCTGGACATACTGCAGCACTGGGGTCAGCACTTGCGCTGCCACAATAAAGGAGCACGGCAAAAGCAAGCGGCACAAAAAGCTTGAAGAAGAAAGTGAGCTTCAGGATAGTCAAGATCGGGTGCTTTCAGCGGGGCTTTAATGAGAGAGAGGCCAGAGCACAGACTGTGACAATGAATTTGTGCATGCTCTTTGTTTTGTCAGAGTACGGGTGCCAGGCCGCCCCTCCTTGCCAGTCCATAAGGGAGGTCATGCCTGTTGCACCTGTGTAGCAGGGAATGAGCTCTGGCTGGTGTGCAGGGCCTCGGGTCACTAAGCAGTCTGTGGGGCCAGGCCTTCAGGCTGGATTTTTTTTTATTTTACCAAAAAAAAACCCTGAAAGTTCAGAATGCCATAAATGAGTTGCCGGGGCAGCCCTGTCGTGCAAGGGACCTGTAACACCTTGCAGCACCGATCACTTCACATCGCATTTCAGGGTCCTGAAGGCCCCAGGTTTCTCCATCCCTGCTGGGCCCTTTGTCCCAGCTCGCTTCCCAGGCGTCCTGCCTGCAGCCCCGCCCAGCTCCTCTGGGTGTCCCGCCTGCAGCCTGGCCCGGCTCCCTTGGGTGTCCTGCCCGTGGCTCTCTTTCCTGGGTATCCTGCCTGCAGCTTGGCCCAGCCCGGCTCCCCTGGGTATTCTGATATGGGATGTGCCTGACACAACTCAGCTCCTCGGGGTGAGAACATTGTTAATGGGCTCACCTGCTCTTGCACACGCAGAGCATGCGTTTGGCCCTGGTGGGCCTGATTCTGCTCTCGCACGCTGCAGAGATGCAAGGGGTTGGCTGTCCTTAATGGTGAGATTTACAACCCCAGAAAGTGAGATTCAAGGCCAAAGAACGAGACTTTCCAGGTGGCGGGTTGGATCATTGCTGAAGACAGGGTCTCTCATCTTTGGGCCCTGACGACATCCAGTAGCCAGGTGTTTAATCCAGCCAGCATAACCAGATTTTCACAAGCAGGTATATAAGTAATAGGATACAAAGAGTGTGTGGATTTTTTCATGTGCTATAAAGATTGCAAGTTTGTGTCTATGGAACTTTATATATGTAACTTATTGTATTTTACTAATCCTGTTGCCTTGGATAAAGGCATCAGCTAAATTAATTAATTAATATTTAACCTTCATCAGGACACTTTGAAAACTGCACAGAAATCAGAAAATCTTGGACTCAATAAAAATTAATTCATAAAAACAACCAAAACTTTCTGAAAGGACATTGCAAACAGAGTTTCTGACAAAGTACTAGGAATAAATTTATTCCCCTCCCCCCCCCAAAAAAAATCTGCAAACAAATTACTGCTGGGGAACACAAGTGCTCTGAAGAGGGTTAATAATAATAATTAATAAATAATAAATAAATAACAACAACAGTAATCATAATTACTGAGGGGGTTTGCCACAGATGCAAAAGGAATTTGTGGCTGTGAAGACGCTGCTCTGTTAATTGTGCGTTGTATTTCACTTTCCAGACGGCGAGTTACATCTTTTTCTCCTTGATGGCCACAGGACAGCTCCTGGCAACACAGCGTGATATATTTTAAAGAAAGAAGTCTCGCCTGCCTGCCTGGGATAACGAAGGGCCAGGAATTTGGCTAGTGTGGTTTAAATTTGGAACTGTATTTTGCAGAACCTGCAAACTTGCGATCAAGTCTTGCTCGTTTGAGAGGGCAAACTCACATTTTTTTTGACTGTCAAGTAGTCACACATGCATAAACCCCTTTACCCCCACGCATGTCAAACACGGGCCTGCAGGCACCGTTACTACAGTACATGAGCTTGGAAAGCAGCTTTCCCAGTGCGACTCCCCTGGATATATGGTTGTCTCTTGCAGCGCCTGAGTACAAATATTTTAAATCTTTATCTGTTGACTCCAAAGGAGAGAGATAAGCTTAGGAATGTGCATGAGAGTGAGATAGCGAGCTAATGTGTGAGTCTCACACCCAGTGAGCAAGACCAGGCGTGTCTGTGCTGGCCTGGGGTGTCTGTGTAGCCCTGCTAAGCTTCCACTTTTGCTCACCCAGGGTGTCTGGTGTGAACGTGCTGGGCCTGATCCCACTCTCGCGTGCCCACAGCTGTGCCAAGCCAATGGTCCTGCCTCTCCATTCTTCTGTGTTGAGTCAGGTTAGGTCCCTGCAGTGCCCAGCTGGCATGGCAGCGTGCAGAGTCCGGCCCGATGGAGTCAGGTGGTTGTGACACGAGGGTGTGATTGGAGTATCTGGCTGAGCACGAGAGGGACAGATGGGCGTGGGAATGGACACGTCCTTTGGTCCCTCCCAGTTTTGTCAACCCTTCAGGCATGTCTACGGTGCCTGGGACTTGGGGTCGATGGAGCGGGCTGTGGAGACCTGCTCCATCGATCTCGGAAGCGCTCTCCAGTCCACATGATTAAACCACCTCCCCAAAAGGAGCGAGGCTGCGCTGACCGGAGGGCGTCTCCCATCAACGCAGCACAGTGGGGACACCGCGGTACAGCAATGTAAGTAAGTTGACAGGAGATACGCAAGCGACTTTCAGTCCTGCAGGGTTTGACATTCCTGTTGTATGCATCTTTCGTGTGCTGACTATTCAGCATTGAGGCATACACGTTTATTTCCCAGGCAGCGCAGAGCAGATTTGTACAGAAAAGGAACAGGTCAAAGAGAACACAAAATGTTGGAGGTGCTAGGTGCGGAGTTCCCTGCATCCCTACCTCACAGCAGTCCTGGCAAGCTGACTTGGGTTTGTAAAGGATCTGAAGATCCTTAGGTGAAAGCGTAGGCCTGGGACTTAACTCATCTTCACATTAAACCAGCCTGAATAGACAACCCAGGACTGAATAGACTAAAGACAATATGGATGTGGTGCAGCTGCCTTTTACGTCCTTTTCCCATGCTGGCTGCTTGTGGAAATTTACAGAAATAAGATGGAGTCCAGGATCACATGAATTAGCCTTGGTGACTCATCAGGTGTAGCCCTGGCTTCTTTCCCTGGGCCCTTTGTACCCGTGAGATCCCTTACTGGGCCATTAAGCAGGCTAATGCTGTAGTCATCCTGTCTGGAGAGTCACCCAGAAACACAGCACAAGCTGAAATACAGATACTCGTACATCGAACATAGCCATAACTCTCAATACAAAGATGACACATGCACACAAACAATATCATCCTACTTAGCAAATTATAACCTTTCTAACGGTACCTGACATGGCCCATCTCGGGGGAATTATTGTCATTTCGAAATATTGATGTTAAATAATAGCAGTGGTGGCCATTGGGGCCCCTGGAGAATTAGGCTCCCCCAGCAGCAGACCTGCAAGGTTAGCCTAGGGACCCATCGGGTGCAGGGCTGGGGCGGGGAGGGAGAAAGGGAAGCCCTGGACAGGAGCCCCGCAGAAGCTGGGCGGGGTGGGGTGCGGGAAAAGTCCCACTCTCTGGGGAAGCCCCCTGGGGTGGGAGAAGCTAGACTAGACCACAGGGAGTACCATTCCGTTAGCTGGCAGCAAAAGACGGCTGTTATCCCAGGGGAAGGGATGGGCTGCAGGGTACAGAGGATGGCTGGAGTGAAAGCCAAGCCCAGGTATCTCCCATGCCCCCGGGAGTTGGGGGAACTGTTACCCCATAAAGGACTGCAGCAGGAAGAATCCAGCCTGGCTCCCCCCTGAGCCCATATGCAGCTGTTCTTGCAGCTCCCAGGAGTTCCCCGTACTGGTTGCTGCTGCTGGTTTGGCAGCGGCAGTAGCGTAGCCTTCGAATGTTCACAGGCAGTTGTTATTGTGGCTGCCGCCACATTTTCTGGAGCATTGCAACCCAGACCAGGGAATGGTGATTTTTCCAAAGATCCCATCACAGGAAAACCTGGACAGAATTCCACAGGACAAAGAAAAGGCCCTTCTCTGTCCCTTGTGAGTATCAAAGAGCTGCTGCAAAGAATGAAGGTGAGAGAGCTTCTCAAAGAAAAGCCTGCCAGTTTATTTTAGAACCGAAAGTGTTACGCAGAGCTAAACCCAGGGATTGCTGCCAGCTCCCCTTTGGTTTATTATGGAGGGTGGGGCAATTTATCAGTCACATGATATTATTAGTCATTTTAAGGATTATTTAGCAACCAACGTAACTCCGGTTAGGTGATGCAGTCTGTAAATGGCGGCAGAGAATTCCCGGATCCGCTAATCCCAGAGCTGAAAAATGCCTGCATGGCCCAAATTACCTGCTGCCAAACTGCGAGGATTCCGAGAGCCCGGAAGTGCCAGCAACGCCTTGTTACAAGGACATGCGTAGTTATAGGTCAGGGCCGAGGTACAGCTTTCCAGATAGCCCCATCAGTAGCCTTTGGTCTGGATTCCTTCATTGGCACAGCTGAGTCCACAGTCGTTAGCCAAAGTGCCTTGCCTGGCTGGCACATCTTAAAAACGATATGGGCTGCAGCATTCTTCTGTGTCTTTAGTGAATCTGAACAGCACAGGACGTTCACCACACAGCATGTGCCACCGATGGGGAAGTGCCATTTAATCAGGCCACCGAGAACTAGCAGAGCTTGCTGTTCTGATTTAAGCCCTGATCTTGCAATTGCAGCCCCTCGCAGAGCCCCCTTCCTCCCCCGCAGCCACACTGGCCCAGTAACTGCACCCCTTAGGACAGCAGTGTCCTTGGGACGCACTCTGGCCGTAACTGCAGACAGCAGCAGAGACTGTGGTGAGGACAGGCAGATTTTCCAGTTCTGAGTTCTCAGCCTTAGTATTTCTTTGCTCTTTTCTCTCCCGGAGGCTGTCTCTGTCCGGCGACGAGCAGCAGGGGCTGGCACGTGCCATTTATGTCCATGCAGCCACCGTGGGGTGCACAGAGAGATGCACCCCCTGCCCTGAACGTACAGCTTATTCCAAACCAAACCTTCCCCTTCATAGTGTCTGGGCAGGGTGCAGTTTCCTCGCGTGCGAATCGCTAGTAAATGTGCAGCATCTCCCTCCCGTGTGTGCCCCCGTGAAAAGAGCAGCTGCAGCAGCCATGCAGTGAGGCGAATGACCTGCCTTCCTGGCTGTGTCCCTGCATGGCTGAGCCTATTGCTTTAGCTCCTCTCCCGGTGCCGGCACAGGCTGCCCCCCTCTCTGCACACACCCTCGAGGGAGGAGATGGTGTCAGTACCAGAGGACATGACGGATGACACTCCCCAGTCCTACGGCTGACAGGACAAAGAGCAGTGCTCAGTGAGCCCACTAAGGCTTTACCAGTCCACCGCAAGTGGAGAGAAGCAGCTTCTTAGCTGCACCCAGGTTCTCATTTAATGCGGCCCCTCCCACCAGCTCCTGGTTGTTTTGGCAACAGTCTTTGCAAGAAGCAAAGTTCAATACACGTGCACAGAGGCCCTGGGAGACACTGCTGCAGCTGCAGTGTGGGTGCAGATAAAAGACGGAGTGTGGCCTGCGGGTTGAATACAAGGCGATTCTTATGGCTCGGACGCGGTTCCCCATTTTTGTATCCCCACAGGGCTCTGCAAATCGCCGGAGTAACCGTGACGTAGGCGAGGGAGAAGTAGGGCCTTTGTGCAGAGCCAGAGGCCCCGCGCTGCAGCCGGAGTCAAGCAGAAACACGTGGGCTGATGGAGGATGGAGCGCAGGCCCCGCCTCGCTATCCTACACATCCTCTCATTCCCAGCCCTAGGCAAAGGGTGGATCAATACGGGAAAAGAAGGAGAAAGGTCACTATAATTAGCATTCATTTTTCCTTGTACCATCCAGGAGGAGAGCTCTGCTTGCGGTGCTGCTGCCAGACCCCAGGCAGTGCGTATGCAGTGCTAGGGAGCATGGCAAAGTTTTGAGCCATCGCCAAAGACGAGCTGCACAAGGCAATCGGGAGTGGTTCTTTTCAGCACTTTCACAGCCAAATTGGAATGCGTTTTCAGAAGGCCAAGAAAAAGCCTCCTTCCTGAGCCCAGGACTAATGTAATAAAGGCAGATGGGCTGACTGGAACATCCAAAAGTATTGCTGTGACGTTTTCGAGTGCAACCCGGACCAGTGAGTCACCATCGGCCCTGTCACCCTGGGTGCCTTCAGTCCTGCGCTGCTGCGGCTCACAGCCCGGACACCCACAACCAGCAGATGTGCATGCAGGCACACCCTGCCTTCAATTGAAAAGAGAGTCGTGTTCAGTGAGCTCAAGTATAAGGGACAAAAATAGAAAGGGTTACAAACAAACAAAAGTAAAAACATGCTTTCTCGCGGCTAAGATCGAACATAACCTGCTCCAGGCTTTGTTCAAGGTAGTTCCTCACCAATCTTCCTTTTCCAGCAATGGCTGACGCATTCTCAGTCAGGACCCCACAGAGTGCAAGGTGCTGATTTTCCTTGGCCCCTCCGGTGAAGAACAACATACGGTTCTCTGTGCCTCTCTTTAGAGTCCAGAAAACCTTTGAAAAGTTCACTGACCCCGCCTCAAGAGGCAGGATGGGTTCCTGGGGGCGGTCTCCATCTCCCATTGGTAAGTGATCACTTTCCCACCACTTGCTTTGTTTGCCTGGCATGTAAACGTGTGTTTCTTTGTCTTTGGTCACACCGTGCTCCACTTACATGGGAGCCGCATTCAAACGTCGTAACTACTTCTGGAAATATCCTCTTTAGCAATTCCCTGACATGCCTGGTTTAAACACATTTTAGTCATAACTCAAGCACACTAGTATAATCCTTTGTTGGCTGACCATAGAAACATCACGCCATTAATGATCAACTATTGGTACGTCAAAGACATATCACATAGCGCCTTTTAGATACAGATTATAACCATAGTGAGTTGGCGTACGTGAGGCTGGTCAGGCCACCTGAAACTCATCGCTAGGTACCAGAGACCCCCTTGCCTTCTGGCATACGCTCTTAGGGTCACAACTGCCAACACGAAATTCAAGAGTCTGACCCCTAAATATCATGAGATGGATCAAAATGAAAATTTTGATTCAGTTACTGAAAACTGAACATTTTTCAACATTTCAAAATCTGGGGGGTTTGGCTTTTTCCCCATTCCTCCAATTTTTCCCTTTTTCCCACTGAGCACATTCACTGAATGTCTACCTTTACTCTGTCACCTTTTCTTCTCCTTTTTACCTTTTTTGCCTAACTTTTCAGAATTTCTCCGCATCTCCCACTTTGAGAGGTTGCAGAGTTACAGCACTCCAATTTTCCTTTGACTGTCCTGTCACTTTTTCAAAGTTGGACAAGTTACAGAATGGGAAAAAGAAAAAGTGTAGAGGGGAGAAACCTTGGACATCTTGCATTTGGTGGCAAAAGAGGAGAAAAAAGGGAAAGGGGATAGTGAAGATTTAAAATGTTGAAATTTGTCAGTGTTTGACATTTTTCATGAGAAGCTGTTGCTTGGGCACCATTTTTCAGTGGGAAAATTCAAAAAGAAATAAAACAGAAATTTTCATTTTGAATTAACATTTGTTTTTCTTTTCATTTTCAACAAAACCCCATTTTTTGACAGGAAATTTTTCTGGTCAAAACATTTTGACTCATTTATTGAGTCAGGTATCTCAACGGGTTGTCTCGCCCCACTTGGAAAGCATACCAAAAATCAAAGGGAAAACTGCCACCCGGGCTCATGCAGTTGCATAACGAACTTCCTGGAGAATGAGTTTTGAAATGAAAATTAACGTAAAAAGCATCGCCTCACTCCATGCTGAAGCGTAGCCTAGTGCAGAGGGTCCTGGCTGGGAACTCGGAGATCTGGGTTCCTGGCCTGGTTCTGCCACTGTCTGGCTGAGTGACCTAGGGCAAGTCACTGAGCTGGGCCTTAATTTCTCTCTCTGTACAATGGGTAGCATGATATTAATCTCCTTTGTAAAACACTTTGTGCTTTATGGATGAAAAGTGCTATGAGGACTAGGCATTATTGAATAAATGGAGGGCCTGAGGGGCGGCGTGCTTGGAAGCCAGAGCCCCACGTGGTAGGGTTAGCAGAACCCAGCATGGGCTGATTTGCTGTTTGCACCTTCTCAGAGGCACCGGCTGACGGGCGGAGCTCTGCCTTTCTCTCCGTCTGGCCTGCTGACGCCATGGCTCCAGAGCCTGAGGTTGATGTCACAGCCACCGTTCTAGGAACGCCACTGCTAGGAACTCAGGTGCAGCGCCTGCTGCACTACAAAGAGGGCCAGGATGGGCGTGGGGCTGGGAACCCCGCTCTGGGCGAAGCCCTCGCTCAGTGACTGCAGCAGGGGCCGGCTGGCCAGATGCTGGGGAGAGCGGTTTAGCTGTTGTTTGGAGCAGGGCTGAAATGGCTTTAGTGCACAACAAAAACTGTGCTGGCCCCTAGGGGGGGATGGCTCAGCCCTTAGTAAAGGCAGCCCCAACGCCAGAGGGGAGCTTAGGAGGGATTGTGCCGTGGGGACGGTGCAGTCTGCTCCCCCTGACAGGCTGGGGTGGAGGGAGCAGCATCATGGACTGGCTGCCACCACCCCACCTGCTTTGTGTGCCCCAGGAGGGCTTGGAAAGAGTGGGCTTTGCACCCCCCTTCTCCTCAGGATCGCCTGTGCTTCATTAGCCTCCAATATGGTGCACACAATTAAAGTCACCCGTCTGTGATTGATCAACAAGCATCTTGGGACGCTCGGGTGCTTGACCTGATTACACAGGAAACCACGTAAACCAAAGCGCAAGCGTGTGAGGGCCAGAACGACTCTGTGGAGTATGTATTTGGATTGGTTGTTATGTACAGCATTGTCTTCTTAAAAACAAAGAAAGAAATCAGTGCATAAAATGGGTATCATAATTATAGAAAACAAGGAAAAACCAATCAAGAACTAAACTAAAATGATGTGACGACAAACCGCTAATGAATCTGCTGTATGTTTTGTTGAAGCTGGCCGCGGGCCTTATGAAATGCTCCTGTGGGCTGTGTTCGGCCCATGGGCTTGTCATCCTGTCTAGTGCAGCCGCAGCAGGAGAGGGGGAAGGAATGGACAGGATGGTACAGAGGTAGGGACGGGGCCCTTCCGAGACAGTAACCTGTGCCCTACAGCAGAACTTGTGCTGGCCCTGAGACTGCAACTGTTTGCTGGGTGGACGGCGAGCTAGGAAGCCTGGACAGGACACAGTCCTCCCAGCTGAGCTCTGCAGAAACCCGTGCCTACCCCCTGCATCGACCCTGCTCGCCTAGGATTTTCCATCTCTCTCAGAAAGGAGAGAGCGATGCGGTTGGCGAGCTCCTGGGCCAAGGATGCAGCGCAGGACAGCAGCCCCTTAACTGGCTACGTCTCCTCCTCCTCTTCGCTAAGGGCTCCATCCAGGCGCCAGGTCATATGCGCCGCTTGCTCTTTCACGTATTGCGCCTTGATGCGCTCCAGCTCGCTCAG
This sequence comes from Mesoclemmys tuberculata, assembly GCA_007922155.1. NCBI lineage: Eukaryota > Metazoa > Chordata > Testudines > Chelidae > Mesoclemmys > Mesoclemmys tuberculata. Next base: position 6,066,807 of record ML675650.1, on the reverse strand, counting down.
CTCTGCCTCCAGCTCCTCCCGGTGCGCCGCTCGCCGGTTCCGCAGCACCTTCATTGGGAAGGGATTCATATCATTGAAGGCGATGCTCATCAGCTTCCTGTCGGGAGAAGACAGGGTGCAGAGGTGACCCCATGGTCCTAGCGTCTCAGTCCTTCGGGGTCAGTCCTGCCCTTGCACCGTAACAACCGCTCACTAATAACCTGGCTGGATTGCAGCTGGCAGCCACAGAGTATGCGGCCCCTACACAAGGACCAATCAGCTGGTCGTGTCACACACACACACCACCCCCTAGTGTAACGTGTTTCAGCTACAGCAGCCAACTTTCCTCTGCCCCAGCCAGGAGAATCAGCCTCTGAGCTTGGCAGGGCAAGCTCTGAGCTCCAAGGGGAACCTTTCTGCAGGCAGATGTATGATCCTCACCCACAGCGAGGCTGGATCCTGCTCCTGTGAGAGGCTGTGCCCCATGACCCCATAGCAGGCTCAGTGGTATGTCCCGGGGTCCCCCATGGTGGGGTTAGTTGGAGGAGTTACATTTCCCAGGGAAGAGGCTCTCTGCCCTTCATCCCACGCCCCTGGGCACGCTGGACTTGGAGAGCAGCAGGATCCATCCTCACCAGCAGAACCAAAGCACTCCCCCAGCCCAGCCGTCCCTCACTGGCCCTCGAGGCTGGGAACCCGAGTGGGAGGCGCTCGGGATGGACGTGTCAGCCTCGCTGCTCTTTCTGCTATGGGCACAAGTTCAATTGTACAGGCAGGGTAAGGGTGCAGCAACACCCGGGCTTACAAAAAGAGCATGACCACACTAAACGAAGGTGCATGGCCAATGCTTTTTCCTTCCCAACCCTGCAAGCAATCGGGTGACAGTCCTAGGGCGTGTCATTATCAGCAACTTCCCGGCCTGCTCACGAGCGACTGGTCAAAGGGGAAGCTGGAGGGCAGCTCTTCTCTCACCTGCCATCCCCAATCATCCGGGTGAAAAAGCGAAGGTACTGGTAAATCTCCACGCTGTCCTGGAGCCCCAGAATCTCCTCCTCGTTATACTTGAAGATTGCAAGAGCATAGCGGAAAATCACCTAGGGCAGGTTGAAATGTGTTTTAGGAGACGCAGGGCACGGCATCTGCCGCAGAGGGCTAAGAGCTCAGAGGGTGGCGCGTGCTAGCACTGGCGCGCTGTGGGACCGTGCTGCGTGCCAGAGGAGCCAACACACATCTCCTTTCACTCCTTGTCACTGTGTGTTGTTCGTTCTCTGGGCTTCCCTTTGAGACCTAGCATGCCCCAAGAGGAGATGCTCACCTGGGAGGTAAGGCACAAGCGCTAAAGAAAACCACTGGAAGGAACAAGCTGCTCTCCCTCTCCGAGGCCGTGGGGAACGGAGAACAGAATTCAGGACTGGCCCATTCTCCCATCAGTGGTACTTGGCACCCAGGGAACGGGCACCGGTGGCTGCATGGATCTTCATGCCCTCTCCTGGCCACTTCATGGTCCAGCAGCAGCTGCACTGCCATCCCCTGAGTTTGCCTAGCTCCAGCTTCTCTGGGCTCTCCCTACTGAGGGCCAAGATTGTCCCCTCTTCGGCGCTGGCTGGCTGAAGCCAGGGCCAGAGCACACCTAGGCTGCTGCCCTCCAGCCCTCTCTCCAGGCCTAGGAAGAAGAGAAAATCCATCCCCCTCCAGCTCCTTACGCCAACCCAAAAGGTCCCAAGACACCTACAGCTCCAGTGCTCCCTCCAGAAGCAGGAGAGGAGACGGAGCTGGTCCCCAGCCCCTCCTCATGGCCGTGATGTAGGGGAAGAAACTGGGAGGGCCAGGGGAGGGTGTAAGGCCGGGCTGGGGAAGCTGTGGGCCCGGCTGTCCAGCACCAACAAGGTGGAGACAGGAAAACAGAACTGGGGGCAGGGGAGGGAGCTGGGGTAGGTGTCACTGAGCCGGGGATGGGGGTGAGAAATGGCTGTACGGCACATGCGTGCCAGCGGTGTGCCTGGTAAGGGGGGAATTCAGAGGGGGGATGAATGCAGCCCTGTCTGTGCATGTGGGCGTGAGAGGAACAGGAGGGGGAGTCTGTCCGTCTGTCAGGTCGAGGTGTGTATGGGGGCACACGTGTGCGTGGCGGGGTGGGAAGGGTGGGCTGGTCCATTTTGATGGGGGTTGTCAGTTTTCGAACTGTTTTTGTGAGGCACAGCTGGCTACGGCGAGGGAAAGCATGGCAGAGGCAGCCACCAACATTGTCCCGCAGGGCACAGCTGGGGCGGGATTCCCTGCTCCAGGAGACCTGCGCGGGAGCCGCTCGTCCAGCTAGCGTGCTGGGAATAGGACATAGCCGTGGCAACGTGAGCAGTGGGAGGACTAGCTGACATGAGTGTGGCCCAACGGAGAGCCTAGGCCCATCCTTGGGTGGCTAGCCCCACATCTGCTCGTGTGGGGGCAGCGACTCTGTGTGACACACTAGCTCCGTGAGCATCAGGGTGGGTACAGAATCATAGAATCCTAGAAGATTAGGATTAGGGACCGCGGGAGGTCATCTAGTCCCACTGCCTGCTCAAGGCAGGACCAACCCCAACTAAATCGTCCCAGCCAGGGCTTTGTCAAGCCGGGCCTTAAAAACCTCAAAGGATGGAGTTTCCGCCACTTCCCTAGGTAACCCATTGCACGGCTTCACCACCCTCCTACGGAAATACTTTTTCCTAATGTCCAACCTGGATCTCCCCCACTACAACTTGAGACCATTGCTCCTGGTACTGTCATCTGCCTCCACTGAGAACAGCCTAGCTCCATCCTCCCTGGAAGCCCCTTCAGGTAGTTAAAGGCTGCTATCAAATCCCCCCTCACTCTTCTCTTCTGCAGACCAAACAAGCCTACTTCCCTCAGTCTCTCCTCATAAGTCCTGTGCTCCAGCCCCCTAATCATTTTTGTTGCCCTCCGCTGGCCTCTCCAATTTGTCCCATCCTTTCTGTAGTGTCCAAAACTGGACACAATACTCCAAATGTGGCCTCACCAGTGCCGCATAGAGGGGAATAATCACTTCCCTCGATCTGCTGGCAATGCTCCTACTAATGCAACCCTATATACCGTTAGCTTTCTTGGCAATAAGGGCACACATTGACTCATATCCAGCTTCCTGTCCACTGTAACCCCCAGGTCCTTTTCTGTAGAAATGCTGCTTATACAGCTGGTCCCCAGTCTGTAGCAGTGCATGGGATTCTTCCATCCTAAGCGCAGGAATCTGCACTTGTCCTTGCTGAACCCCATCAGATTTCTTTTGGCTCAATTCTGCAATTTGTCTAGGTCACTCTGTATCCTATCCCTGCCCTCCAGCGTATCTACCACTCCCTATAGCTTAGTGTCATCTGCAAACTTGCTCAGGGTGCAATCCACCCTCACCGTCTTCTCCAGAGCCACTCAGACAGGCTGGGGAGCTCACCCGGGGAGTCATACGACCCAAAATGATTATGAACACAGTCTGCCACCTGGCGCAGGGGGGCCGTGTCCCACTTTGGTCTGACTATTCAAGAACATGCAGCTCTGACAGAGCCTGGCATGGCCAGGGCTGGGCCCTTACCTTTGTTCCTTCATACAAGAAGGCGTCCCAGACCCGGAGGAGGATGTCGCTGACCAGGCTGTCTACGAAGGCCACCAGGAACCAGTTGAAGGTGATCAGCGAGACGTCAATCTTGTGCTGCTCAAAGTGAGCCATCAGCCTGGGGAGCTTTTCCGACAAGAAGTCTTTAAAGACCCTTTGATCCACCTGGGGTTGACAAAGCAGGAAGCTGTGAGACGCAGCGGCAGGCACCTGGACCGCCGGGCTCTGCCTTCGCCCCAGTGAACTGGAAGCCGAGTGCTGCGGTGGGAAGGATGGCGCTGCAGCACATGCCTGGGAAGTCACTGCGGTGCCAGGGCAGTGTAGAGGCCTGGGGGCTGAGCAAGGCCAGCGCCACTGTGCTCCACAAGCAGCTGGTCCCAGTGGCACCGAGGGGAGCCCAGAGGCTCTACCTGGGGTGAGACAGGGCAGGACTCTGGCCCCAGAGAAGGGAGGAATTCTGCACTCGGTTAGACTCACTGATATCCCATGGTCAAGGCTTTCGGAGAGGCTAGAACATGCTGCTCACTGTAGGCCCCTGCCCAGATTGGCGGATGCTAGCACTGCCTGGCATGGATCAGTCCGGCACCTTCCTGCCGGAGGTGGCTGCTGGCAGGCGTGCTCCACGAGAGCCCCGCCCAGCCCTGCCTTCGGACCCGGCGTCCCTAGTGGGCTGCGACAGGCCAAGCTGGCTAACGGCTAGAGCAGGCAGCAAGCCTTGGCTACTGCACAGCCTGGAGATGGGTGCTGGTGCCGGTGTGTGCTTGGGTCCATTGTGTCCCCTGCGGGAGTGGTGGCTCTGTATGGCAATGCACTGCTTGCACGTGTTCATGCAGCGCAGCACAGAGCTCCATGACTAAGTGACGCCCAGCCCCACGTGTAGCCCTACTGGGGCGGGCGGAGCTGTATCTGCCTTGGACAGAGGGGCCCAGCTTTTCCTGGCATTTTAGTAACACCTGCACAGCTGGCTATTACACCAGTCTCACTGAACTGAACTGACACAGGGGGATCTACTTTGGTCCGAGTGGCGACATCTCAACTAGAGAAAAGAAAGGTGAAGGACTTGTCTGTAATCAGAGAGAACAGTAGCTGGTCTTTTCAGCTGACATTCTCTCCCAAGCAGGCAGCAGCAAGCTCTTTGCCCTCTGGAAATGTGCACACCAGGCAGGAAACGAACAGTCTGCAATTGTTAAGGGAAGCGGATTCCATCTGGTATGGTGTTATCTGAACGAGAGACTCTGGGAGCGGGGTTTGATGAAAGGAGTCAGCCACAGAGAGAAAGAAACTCATCCCCATCCCCATACCAAGACAGAGAATGCTAATGACGCTGCCACCGCCTTCCCAAAGGCCAGGAGAGCACGTTCTGTAACACATACCCCTGCCCTGTCTGTGACACACACAGCAGCTCTTCCTCCTCTGGCCGGCTGCCCGCCAGTAACAAATGCAATGGAATGGCGCCAGCAGCTGTGGGTGCTCTGATTTCTGCTGCAAGCATGCAGATGGACCAGGAAGTCTGGGAGACCGGCCCTAGACCTTGATGCACCAGACGGACAGAAAGACAGACAAACCCGGCGTCCATGGGGGAGATTTCAAGAGTCTGCACACTCTTCCTGACTCACAGCTGGGCTCCAACGCTAGAGGCAACTCGGCAGTCTCTTTGGAGTGGGGATGACATACACAGTGGGCCCGACTCACCCACGCCTGCCCCAGCGTCACAGCAAGGTTGGGCCCTTCAGGTGGGATTTGAGAGCATGAGTGTGTGTCTGGCTCTGCTGGGCCCATGAGGCCCAGTCCTGGGCAAAGCGCTCTGGGGGGGGGCTGCCTTCCCCACAGCAGAAGCGCTGGACGATGATGACTTCCATGACGTGACCTCCGCTGACACTATATAACCAAGAGCCCCACCCGGGTGCCAACATATCGTCTCACTGCTCCAGAGAGCTGGGTTTGGTCCTCAACAGGCCTGACCTAAAACGGGAACTTCTGCCCTCAGAGCTGGCCCCTGCCCATGCATAGCCAGCTGTTCTGCACACCCCAACCAGAGGCAGGCTACCCCCCTCCCCAGCATCACACCGGGGCTCTGGCTCCTCCTTGCTGACAAGAAACAAGCCCCCTGCCAGTGACATGAGAGCTGATCGGCTGGGGCCTGATCCTGAGCGCGCCCACGCAAAGGCGATGTCGTCCGGCTGGCGCAGCAAGGGCTATGCCCAGGCCTCTAAGAACAGCCAGTGTTAGCTGGGTGTATCCTGGAGGCTGCGTGGATTTAGACCAAGCTGAGTGCTTGTGCAGTTAATAAAACTGTCTCCTCTCCAGGCTGCCTGGCTCCCGAGGACTCGTTGGACAGCCTGGGCCTGATTCTCAAGGGCCCTGCTCCAGTGGTGCAAAGCGACCGTAAAGTTGGCTTACCCGGGGGCGCGGCACAGCACCTGGGGGTGCTCCTCCAGGGGCTGGGCTGCAGTTGACCGTGTCCCTTTAACAACTCGGTGTACGTACCCGGCCAGCTTTCACTCAGGACGCAGCCACGTTCCCGTGCTCACCTGCGATGCTATTAACGTATTGCTGTAGTAATCCGCTGGCATCAGGTTTTCCACAATGTGAACCAGGCACCAGAATGCGCTTTCCTCCTCTTCTAGCACCAGGAGGGCAAGGGCTGCCAGCCTGCGACGGACAGGACACCATGAAGCAAAGCGGACGCTTTATACTACGTATGGCGCAGAAACTGACCTGCGACAGCACTGGTGGGAAATCAGACTCTGGTCGGCATTGGTCTTCTAGCTCCAGCTATCCCATTAAGTTCTTGTCTGGGGAGCACAGGCTGCTGCGCAGGGGACAGGCCAGCCAGCGAGTGTGCTTTCCTGAGAGATCTGCTTGTATCCCCTGGAGTGACAAAGCTGGGTCTAGCTCATTGGCAGGCCCGGAAGCGCTGCCAGAGCACTAAAGCCCTCACTAGAGATTAGGCGGTGCTGAGCAGTGCAGCGGAACGCAGGGGCCAGCTCTCCAGCTTGCGGACGTGGGTGTGGTTCTGTTGAAGCCAGTGGAGCCCTGTGGGAGCCAGCCTCATGGCATTCTGAGATGGGAGGGGCTCTAGCCTGATAAATCCATGGGACACAGATTACTCCCCCCCCATTCATCACCAGGATCCTGAGTCCCTTCCACTCTCATCAGCCTTGGAGGAGCAGAGGGTGCTCTCTGCTGGCCAGGATGGGCTCTCCGAGGTAGTCTACGGAGCCCATGCACGTCCTAGATGCCAGATAATACTACACCACCCCAGCCATCACCAGCTGCTCGCCGAGCCGGGTGGGAGGGAGGGCCCTAGGCAGCCAGTGGGCAACACCACAGAGCTGGGGGGGAGAAAGGGCCCACGCAGTCGCTGGGTGACGCCATGCAGAGAGCCAGAGAGTAAAGGTGGCACCTGTCCGTATCCACGCACATATTCTCCACACAGGGGAGGAGAGCAGGACAGGCGTGTGCCACGCATGAACTATTACTATGGCTCGGGAAGAGGAGCAGAGGCTGACCAGCAGCAGCCCGCTTCACGTGGGACCGCTGGGGCAGCTCACGGGGAAGCTGCATGCGGGTGACTGCCCGCGAGCCAGTTCCAGAGGGGTGCTGCTTCTGGAGGGACTGCGGATGCTGAGCAGCTCCCAGGATTTGGCCAAGGGGATGCAAATGACTGATTAATACAGGTTAATACACGTCACAGCGCCGCTCCAGGCCTCCCAATCCGGGCATGAGGGCTAAGACTACTTAGTCAAATGTTTTTGTAAGTCACCTTATTCTGCCTCTCTTCCATTCCCTGCATCTGATCCTACTGGTCTGTCACTGATGAGTTCAGAGCAAAGTGCCTGTTTGGGAGATGGCGGGCCGCCTTTTCTTAACGCTTATCTGATGCTCTGCACTGAAATAGGGAACACACGGTGCAGAGCTACACGGTGCTCAAGTTGGCTTTGATTACCCTCCCCATGCTTAGGGAAATAAGGGTAAGTATAGGTACAACTGTGCTGTTACCGGCAGCTTGGCACCTAGATGTCCTAGAACTGAATTCATGTCTGCGTCCCAGTCACCTGTGCTCTTTAATAACAAACAGGGATTTTTCACCTAGATTTTGGACAGAACACAAACTGCATTCTGGACAAGACACCTACCTTGAAATACAACACCTTACATATATATATATATATATATATATATATGTAAATAAACTCTGCGTGTGTACACCTTCCCTATATCTTATATGTATTTAAAAAACCCTACACAGGGTTTGTGTGCACGTTCATGCAAATACACACAGAGAGTAAGACAGACAGAAAGAAAGAGAAACTATCTTTTTATGGGGTTGTATTTCTAGGCAGGTGTGTTGCTCCGAATGTAGTTTGTGTGTTATGTCCACAGTCTAGACTAAAAAGAACTGATCATTATCAAAGAGCACAGGTGACTGGGAAGTGAAGCAGACGTTTATTCTTTATATACACACGCAACCCCCTACACAGTATCCTACAGTACTATTTACTCGGAATAGGTAGCCCACTGCTGAAAAATGCAGTGTCTAGGGTCATTATTGAAGGATATTTTTTAGAAGGGCAGTTCCCAGAGTTGGGGAAGGAAGTCCAAATCACCAGCAAGTATATGGATCCTCAACCCCCCAGGACACAGGGCAGGGCTCTTATCCCCACTGAACAGAAGCGCCCAGTGATGAGCAGCCATCCCTGCTGCTCCAGCAGCGGCACGCCTCGCGTCTCACCTGTTCAACCCTTGGCAGTAGCCGATGGTGGGGTTCTGCCAGGAGAAGGCCAGCAGCACCCTTCGGAGCTTGGGGACGAGCTGGGAGGTGGGAGAGGCAAAATGCCGGTTGTTGGTCAGCGTGCGGGGCAGGTCCAGCTCTATCTGCCGGGAGGCCGGGTGCTCAGTGCCCTCGCACTGTCGCAGCAGCCTCTTGTAGTGATCGGCGGGGTGGTGTCGGCGCAGGTGCCGGCTCACTATCCATTTCCAGACCCTGGGGCGGTGCTCCACGGGGATGCCGCAACGGATCAAGCCTTTCAGCTCGGCAGAGGGGCTCAGCTCAGCCATGCTGGCCCACCTCTCGCGAAGAGGCTTCTCCGCCGCCACGTGGCTCAGCAGGTTGTTGGATCTGATCTCCAGGGCTTGGATTTTAGCCAGAAGCTTCAAGTCCTCGACCTCGTACTCGGGAATGGTCAGGAACCCGTAACTGTCATACTCACTGGAGAGGGCAGAGCAGAGCAGGGGATGGAACCCACGGGCGGGGCTCTGCCCAGCGGTGTACGGGTACACAGGGCAAACGGAGTCAGAAACACCTACGGTGGCCCCGACCCACTCCTGCTCTCCTAGGCCTAGCGGCTGTCTCATGCTGCATGCTCCCTGGGCAGCGCCCAGCCCAGCGTTGGCCCTTCTCCTGGAGCCCTAGCTGCTAGAGATGGAAGGAGCCAGCAGACGGCTGGGCCCCCGGCCCCCGAGCAGCAGTGCTTCCACGCTCCCTGCCACTGCCCCCATCGTAACTGATCAAACCTTAGCCAGCCTGGTCCCGCGACAGCCCAGCCAGGACTGGGGCCCTACTGGGTGGGGTGCTGCACACACACGGTCCTGTCCCAGCAGCGGACAAGCCAAACAACCAGACAGACATTCTCTACTCCCCCTCGCATAGCAATCCCTCTCCTGGCTCCAGGGCTTGTCTTCACTGCAGTTACCCACCCACCCCAAGTGTTGCCCTGACCCCCACACTCACAACCCTGTCACCCCTCTGTGGTCGTGCTTTACACCCAGGCTAGCTGGGCCAGCAGGGAGGTGGGCTACGGCTTTGGACCCGCTTTGAGTCAGGCTGGTAACCTGCCCACCTTGTCGTGAGAACGTAGACTAACCCACTGCAGCGCTGATGTTCCTCCAGGGCCTTCCCACAATGCCCCGTGCTCTCAGGACAAGTTCTGCCACTGCTCACTGGCAGAGAAGCCCAGAGAGAGCAGCTCGGCTCACTGCAGCACCAAAACCCAGGAGCCGGGCCCCAGCCCGGCGACACACACACGGGAGGAGTGCAGCCCTAGTGAGGACCCAGTAACTCGAGTGTGGGTTTGCAGTGTGCCTGCTCACACTTGGCTACGGCTAACACACCGCTCAGACCTGACCCCTATCACCCAGGCTACGCTTCGGGGAAGAGAGACCATCTGCACACTTCCTCCTGGCCTCTGCTCACCCCGTGTCTTCCCCATGGCGGAAAGCGCACAGCTCCCCTCATGGGAGATGTGCACACCGAAACCCCCAAACCACTGGGGTGTGAGGCCGCGCCGTCACGTCCGCTCCCCCCGTGGGCATGAATCCTGTGCTCACCCTGGGGGGTGGCCTGGCTCTGTCCCCACCCCACGCTCCCTGGATTTCCCTTACCCTCATTTAACACAGCCAGGAGAAACCTTAGCGCTGAGCCGTGCTAGCCAGCCAGCCCTCCCGTCACACCAGTGACACACACGTGCCCGAGGAATGATTAATAGCAGCCCAGTGATGCCCTGGAACCGGGAGCTGCCCCTCCGCACCTCAGCTGCTCAGTTCCAGTGCTTGTCCGCACAGACCCTGCCCGTCACTTTGCCTGAGGCGGGCTCGGGGAGCTGGACAAGGAGTCTGGGGGGGCCTCTTTCATTTGCACTTGTGACTTCAGCCTCTCCCAAGGGCACGGATGGGGGCCTGAACCTTGCGTGGACACGGCTGTCACTTGTGTGTCCAGCTGCACCGCGGCTCCCAACCCCCGCTTTCCACAACAGGCCCTGTGAATTGGGGACATGAAATGCTCCCAGGGCCAGGCTGCTTCCTGCAGAACCTCCACACGGTAACCAGCCGGGAAGGGGGAGACCCACGTGACTACACAGAGTGCCCCCGCCTGGGGAGGGTGAGAGAGCATGGCTAAATGCATGAATGGGCTCCACGGCAGGGTCTGAGCGCGCTTTGTTTGTGGGGTGCGTTTTCCCACTCCAGAACCTGTAACCCACGGGTGACTGTCAGCCGCCACTAGCTCTGCCTTGAACTGGAGCGCAGGAGACATGCAGCTCTGTCCGCCAGGTCACTGCCAGAGAGCCAGGAGATGGGCCTCTGCACGGGACAGTGAGCCTGTCCCCCTCGGCATGGGACAGCTGGGAGCTTGGGAGGTGGAGCCGCTCCAGGATTGTTCTGCGCTGGGTCGCCATCCCGTGACAGAGCGCCCTTCTGCACTTGCCACGTACGGCCACAGAGCCATGACCTGCCCTCTTCACCCCTGTGCCCATTACCCAACGGCGTTCAGCTGAAGAGCCTCCTCCGCTTCCTCCTTCACGTCCCACTGCAGTGCCTCCTGGATCAGGCTTTTCACCAGGTCGGCATCACCGCTGGCCAGGCCCGGGGAGCCCTCTTGCAGCTTTCGCAGCACCAGCAGGTATTTGCTTTGCACCTGGCAGCTGCAGGCTTGCAGGCGGGCGCACTGGAAGAGAGCGGCAGGGGGGGCCGTCAGCATGGCCTCGCTGCTGCTGTGCAAGACTGACAGACCTGTGTGCCAGGAGCATCCCTGGAGAGCAGAGCCCACATCCCCTGCTGTGAGAGGGTGAAGCGGGAGTTCACGGGAGTGTGGTGGGAGGGAGGGGGAGGAAACTATCCCTGAAACTGCATAGGGAATTGTAGGAGGGAGGGGGTCATAATTGCCCAGAGTGAAACTTAGCCAGGACACCTGGGTTCCCAGCTCAACCATTTTGCAGAGGGTTCTAAAGCCTTAGCCTGTCTCATCTGGTCCACCTGCACCTCAGCTGCTTCCCAGCCAGGCAGGGCTATGCCTCACTGGCCAGGGGGTGGCACTAGTGATTAGCAGACAGCTCAGCTGAGTTCGGGACAGAGGCATAGTGAGAGACAGGCTCTGCCCCAGAGAGCTCACCCCCACACAGACAGCCCAGACGAGGGCTGGAAGAAGGGAAGGGTCATTCTCCCTGGTGTACGGGTGTGGCACTGAGGCCCAGAGAGGCCAAGGGACTCGCCCCAGGGCACACCACCCTGAGAGCGCACGGGAGGCATCTGGGCATCGTGCTGCAGTAGTTGGAAAAGCAAACCAAGTGTTAGGATGGACGGGGTGGGATGGAGAACAATGTGGAGTTGTACGGTGCCTTTATGCCCTGCTCCCTGTCTTGTGTGCAGCACTAGAGGGGGTCAGAGCCGCGAGGAGAACTCGAAGGCAGATTAAAAAGACTGGGACTGTGTAAAGAGGAGATGAATGAGAGGGCGCATGATCAGATTATAATCATGAATGGAGCAGCGAAGAGAGGGCAAAGGGCTTCAGCAGGGCGGAAACTCTAAGCTTTGAATGTCAGCAGACCACTAACTCCTGGGGGCTGAAGGGAAGTTTCCCTATAGACAGCTGAGCGTCAGTGCTGTATCCTGCCGGCCCTGGCCAGTGTCAGAGAAAGGCTGTTGGGCTGGATGGAGCCTGGGCCGAGCCCCTTTCTGCGCAAACCCCAGAGCTCCGCGTGACACCAGTTTGTGTCTGGCCTGGAAGTGAAATTTGTACAGAAGCAGAAATTCCATTTTGCAAGACCCCAACTCTACTCATGCTTCAACATCCCTTACGGGCTCACATACATTATGGTTTGCCCGCATGTTATTTGGGAAACTCCCTGAGGGAAGAGGATGATCAGAGATCTCACGTAGGGCCACCAAAATGCAGGATGGGAGTCCACTGGGAATAGCAAGACCCTCGTCAGCTTTCTGTGCATCTGGCACCAGGGCTGGGCAGGAAGAGAAAGCCCTGCACTGGTGTCCGCTTTACAATAAATAAATCAATGAACAGCTGCCCTCTCTCTCCACGGCTCATCTCACCTTCATCAGCAGGACTTTCTCCTTCTCGGTGACGCTTCTCCAGAGCTTCGTGAGCTGGTGGATCTCCGAGTTGAGGAACTGGTTCTGAGTTCTGTACGCATCTAGGTCATCCTGCCAAAAACCAAAGCAGGCGCTCACACCAGGCTGGCAGAGAGCAAGGCAGGTTTTTGCTATTCTCCTTTGTGTTTTAAATCCCCCCCACAAAAACTACGTGACGATCAAGTAAAGAGTGAGAAGATATCTCCATATTTTAAGGTAAAATACATTGCAGGGAGGGCATAATTCTTCCCCTAAACCCCCCGTCTCCAAAAAAAACTCCCCAAAAACCCAACAACAACAAATAAACAAATAAATTTAGACCTAAGGCTAAACTTTAAAGAAATACAGACACATTCAGATCTGGAATGCACAGTTAGGGCACCCAGACAACCTTAACTCTGCCCTGTAAAAGTGCATGATGCTTGGGAGACACTGCAAGGACTGGGGGCTGTGCAAGCACCCAGACAGGCAGAGACATCTGGGTTTGGCTCATTGTTAAAAATCCAGGCACCAGCACACCACATCACCTCAGACAACAAATGCCCTGTTGCCTGCATTGCTCCTCTGTTGGGAGACACAAGCGCCCATTGTAACTGCCCCGATGGGGATGGAAACAGCACCGCAGGCAGCGCTGTGTTCGGGGAAATGCTGTTTACAAAGAGGCACATCTGGACAGGCTGAGTGACGGCACCAACAGAGGCTGCAGCTGGGACCCCCGTCGAGGAGCAGCTACGGTTTGATGGAGGATGACTCAGCTGAGTCACGCAAGACAAGTTTTAGAGGAAAACTTCCCCCATCCCTGGAACCAGACAGAGCCCTCAGAGCCAGGCTGGTACCAGCCCAGCCCTTGCAAATTGCCTGCGCTTTGGACAACAAAGGAGCAGCACAAACCAGTCCCGCCGCCCCAGCAGCTGCCCCAACGCCTAAAAAGCCCTCCAGCCACTGATTTGGCTGTGCCCGCCTCACAGACCTTCAAATGCTCAATCTCCTCCTGCTGCTTGTATAAGGTCTCCGCGGCAACGGCATCGGCCTCTTGCACCGGATCAGAGAGATCCAGGGCAACCTGCTCCGTGAGCTTCATGATGACTTGCTGCTTGGCGTGGTTCTTGTCCATCAGGAGCTGCACGTGCCTCTCCAGCTCCTCGATGCGGCTGTCCCTCAGGGCCAGGCCCTGCTCCAAGTCCTTCTTGTCAGTCTCCAGGGCTTCCACCCGATTGCTGAGCTCCACAATTTGCCTCACTTTGTGCCGCACCAGCTCCAGCCGGTCTTTATCTTCGGCAGCGGTCAGGTACATGCTGGATGCTCTCTTCTCCTGCTGTGCAGCTTCCAAGGCTTTGTGGAGAAGCTTCACCAGCTCCTGCGGGAGGAGGGGGGGACATGGAGTGATCCTGTCACAGCACGCTAACCCATACGCCATGCAGCACCATGCCAGCAGCCAGCTGGGGTCTGGTAAAAGGACACGGCAGGAGGCAATGGTTTGGGGGAAACATTCCCTGGGGAGGTTACCCATAGCTGCCTGTTGCTGGGATCTGGGCCCTAGCCAGCGCCGGAGAATGGGCTGGCAATTCCCGTGTGTCCAGAACAGTGGAGCTGCTGCCAGCCGGCCCTGGGAGCACCCTACACAGATGGGTCTCCATGCCACATAGCCGGTGGCTGTATCGCACTGCAGGTGCTGTGGTATCTGCCAGGGGATGTGCGCATACCATCTGGGCCTGGGCTCTCCACAGGCACCGTCCCGAGGGCTGACTGCCAGAGATCCTCCTGCTTAGCCGGCTCTGACTCACTCCCACATGGCCACAGAGGAAGCTGGCCTGCCCTGGGCTTGACCCAATGACTTTGCTGGGCTCTGGCACAATGGTCCTCAGGCCAACCTCACCTTCTGAGACTTGACTTCCTCTGTGAGCGTCAGGACCTGCTGCTGAAGAGCAGCCACCATGTTGGGGGAGCTTCTCTCATGTGCCAGCCCTTCAGCAAAGGCAGGGAAACCAGTGTTCAGCCACTTGGCTTTCCTAGGCCAGTGTGACCTGGGCCCGGCCCGGGTGTCCTCTCGGGCCTGCTCCCTAACTGAGGGAGACAAGCGAGAGTCAGTTCACCTGCAGGAAACCAACCCAAACCGAATGAGCAGCCATGGCGTCCTTTGCTTGGAGATGAGCGACGGATATGCGGGGGCCAGCCGAAGCCCTGTCTCTAACATAGATACACAAGGCCTGACCCCCCAGAACTGGCTGTCGCTCCATTGCAGTCAATGGAGCCTGATACCCAGCCGGTGTAAATGGGTACAGTTCTACTGGAGTCAATGGGGCCATACTGATTTACACCAGTTGAGGGTCTGGCCCACAGCAACGTGAGCCAGCGATGGCCACTCAGATGGCAGCCGAGTGGAGCCGGACAGCTCCGTTGGGGAGGATTTGCCACTCAGAACATAGAGCAGCGAGGTGGGAATGGCTGGGGGCTGCTGTAAACTCCAGCTGCTGGGAAAACACTGACAAAGCCCAGCGCTGCTGCCAGAACACCCCACGGCTGTAGGGACCAAAAAGAAAACAGGGCCAGGTCCCAGTTCAAGCACAGTGGTTTCAAGGTCATGGCGCCAACCAGCGCTGGCTGGGGAAGCCGCCCATAAAAACCACGCCCTGAAGCGCCATAGCAATGAGAGGGAGCCACCCAGGGGTCCTGCTGAGCAGAGCACAGGAGGACATCGCGTCCCTTTCTCTTTCGACAGCTGGTCGTGCTGCTGCACAACAGCCATTTCATGATGCCAGGTTTGCACCCAGGCCCCAAAGGGCAATGAGGAGACTGTACCTGGACATTCTGCCTGTCCTTCTACCTCCTGCTCCTCCTCCGGGGTCCCAGGGTGCTCCGGGAACCCCTCCAAACTGGAGCTGCTGCTGCCATTCCCCTGGAGCTGCCTGGTGCCACAGATATTGTAGATGGTGTTCCTGAAAAGACGAAAAAACCCAGGGAGCCCAAGGGACAGGAGAGCCGTGAGGCCAGCCACCATGCCAGGCAGCTGGAGCGGCTGTCTTCTCAGGACTGGCTGCTCTCCCCTTACTGCAATATGCAGGAAGGAAAACAAAACACAGCAGCGGGCAGGGGTCCCTGGGACGTATCATCACTTGGCATAAGAAAATCCAGAAAAATATCCATCTGTGGTCACTAACCAAGAGATAAAACCACAGGCCAGATCCCAGCTGGGTCCAATCGGCCATAGCTCCAGGGGAGCCGATGGAGTCAGATCCTAGCTGGTGGAAATTGGCAGAGCGCCCCTGGGGCTTGACAATTCACCGCAGCTGAGGATCTGACCCCATGTCATTTCTGTAACGGCATGTTGTGCTCATGACGGTTGCAGCCTGGACTGGTACAGCACAGACAGTAGCTGAAGCCCACGCTCTTTCTTTCTCCGTCTCTCTTGCACCCCTCTTCTGTGTTCCCTTGTTTGTGCCAATCTGTCTTTGTTACACGAATTACGACATATGGGGTCTGGTGGACGTAACCAAACGAGACACATAACAAATGCTGGTACCTGGCTATGGCAGTGACAGGTGCTTTGGAAATACTCAGAGAGAGAAACAAACCATGCAGTAGAGGCTGGGCTTGAAGATAGATGATGTAAAGACACACACATAGCCTCAAACTCCTAATAGTGTCTGCTGCCCACCTGACCCGCAGAGATGAGCCCTATCTAAACTACCGTGCTGTGGGAAATGCATCAGCATGCTCTATCCCAGCCAAGATGTGCTCCAGTCCCCACCTGGCCTGAATTTGTGGCATTTTCCTCCTAGGAGAAAACAGTATGTGGTCCAAAAACATCAGCCACATTAGCCACCAGGACTGTTACCACGGTTAGCTGTTGACACTAGTAGCTTTCTCCTTGACTAGCCTTAGGGGCTAGAAACTCTAGTCCTCCATGATCTGGTGCTTGTCACCACCTGTGCCCATGGTGAACACTAGGGCCCAAAGCACTTACACACAGACAAACTTTGTTCAGCAGGATCGTGCATGGGCTTTGCTGGATCAGAACCCAAGGGATCAGAGCCTGGTCCGACTCCCACCTTAGTCTGTAGGAACCTTTCCATGGTCTTTGATAGGAAAACCAAGTATATTTGGGGCTCACTCCTGCAAGCTGCTGAGCGCTCTGGCCCAGATCCACCAATGCACTTCAGCATGTGCTTAATTTTAAGCACCTAACAGGGCCACGGACAGCAACGGAACTGCTCACATGCTGGAAGTTAAGCACTTGCTAAGAGGGCCGGAGTGCTCAGCTTCTTGCAAGGTCAGCTCTTTTGGGCCAACACCCACGTGGCTACTTCTGCACATGCCCAATGCACCTGATCCAATGCCCACTGAAATCAGCAGCGAGATTCCCACTGACTTCAGGGGGCTGTAGATCTGCGTGCGCTCAGACCTGCTTTTGTGCACACTTACTAGGTCTGTACACACCACTCTAAGCTCTCGTGCAATAGGTGTACGGACCCATGGCATTTAAAAAGAAATCCAGGCTGTAGATCTTCTGCTCGGATTTGCTGCTCAGAGAGCCAGAGAGGGGATAAGGAAACACCAGAGAGAACTTGCATTTCCTCCTATGCAGTATTCACTCTGCTGCGTCTGAGTTTTCCTACGTCTGCTCGAAGGCCTCACCCCCTACACACTTCTTATCTGGTGCTATAGCAGCATTTCTCAACATTTTTGATACCAGGGACCAGCTTCTGGGTCCTGTGTCAGGGAGATCTCAGGAACCGGTGCCGGTCCATGAACCGGTTGTTGAGAAACACTGTGCTACAGCCATGCTCAAGAGCACCACAAGGCAGCACGCTAGCCACACCTCCACCACCACTTACTGTATTTCAGTCCAAGGGTGCTTGAGAGAGATGTTCTGCAGGGCAGCAGGCAGCTGGAAAGCGGGCAGAGAAGCTGCCTCTAAACCTACCACTTCTGTAGGGGTTTTCACAGGGGGCAAGAATTCGTCACCTTCGGTGTGAACTGGAAAACCAGGAGAGAAATTAGATGAGCTCCTAAGCCCTTGAACAAACTCTGCCTCTTTATATTAGGCATTCAGCCTTGTCATATCCTTTCTGTTCAGTCTGTGTCTGTTCAAGACACAGGAGAGGAAACATCCAAACTTCCTTGTAGTTTGTTAGAGAGACACAGTGGGGGAGGTAATATCTTTTATTGAACCCACTTCTGTTGGTGAGAAAGCTAAGCTTCTGAGCTACACTGAGCTCTTCTTCAGGTCTGGGAAAGGTACTAAGAGTGTCATAACTAAATACAAGATTGTTTAGTATAAACAGTTTGCACATAATCTATCTGTTTAATCTCATATTTAGCTGAGACATATTTAGCTGTGATACTTTTAATACCTTTCCCAGAACCGAAGGCTCTGTGTAACTTGAAAGCTTGTCTCTCTCACCAACAGAAGTTGGTCCAATAAATATATATTATCTCACTGTGACACTGCACCCCAAAGTTGCACGTTGGAACCCCCATATTCACCACTGTCATACAATTACGATATCTTTCGTACAATGCATGCCTTGTGAGGTACCACTTAAAAAGTCTGGCTCTGTTGAACCTTAATATCCTGTTGGATTGTATGTGCTCTCCTTGTATGTGAAGTTAGGGAATACTGCTGTATGTGCTACTGAAATATGTTGGGAGGTTGGAAGATGCCACAGCCGGTCTTTCAGTTGCAACAAAAGAGGGCCAGACTGGAATCTTCTTGATGGGCCATTAACGCCTTTCTCCCAGAGACTTCTCAGAAAAGGCACATAGGCAATGGGAACTGGCTGAGATTCACACGTCACAGCAAGGATCTTTCTAGCAACTGGAAGACGTACAAAAGAGGGACAGCGACATAATCACTTAGCATCTCTCTCTCCTCCCTCCCATTCCCCCCCAATTACAACAGCTGGAAGAACATCTGGAAGACAAAGACTTTGAAGTAGGGAGATTGATCCCAGGCTGGAAGGGAGCCCAGTGTGTGTACCGAGGAACTGTGAGTTGCCTGTAACGTCTGTTAGGGTGAGAGACGGAATGAGTCAATTCTTGCTTAGTCTGGTTTTAAGTTAGAATTTACACTGCATTTCTATTTTTATTTCTTAGATAACCAACTTTGCTCTCTATGCCATCTACTTAGAATCACCCAAAATCTGTCTTTCTGTAGCTAATACATCTGTTTTATATTTTACCTAAAACAGTGTGGTTTTGGTTGAAGAGCTTGGGGAATCTCATCTCAGATTCCGAAGGCTGTGGTATGTCTATTTTCCTTTGAAGAAGTGGCAAACTTATTAATGAGCTTGCATTGTCCAAGGGAGCCTTGAGCAGTGCAAGAGGGTATATCTCTGGGGTTGAAGGCTGAATGCTGGGGTGACGATCTGGTGCCTCTCTCTGTATAATTCATGAGTAGCTGGGGGAGTCTTCATGTAATTTAACTAGGCATGGGTCTCCATGTGCTGATGGCTGAGTGATCACAGCACCTGGAGGGGCCTGCTGCTTGTCATTGGTGTAGCACTGTATGAGACAGCCCAGGCAGAGAGTTAAGGGGGCACAGAGGTCCCACAGTTCCAGATTGTACCCTGGAGATTCCACCCCACTCACCCACCTTGTCTCTCTAAGATCCAGGGGACTGACGCAGGTACAACAACATTGCATACAACAATTGTAGCTTGCTACACAGATAAGAGCACAGAGCCCTGCAGATGCAAATAGTTATATTCATTCACTGCCAAGGTGACTTTAACTGCTTACAGGTTAAGGCGTGCAACGCAGTAACCCTGGGTAAGGGCCGAGCTTTGGCTCCAGGAGGAAGTCAAACAAGGAAAAAAACAGAACTGTGCTGCCATCATTTTCCCCTGTAGATAGTGTCATTTTTATATATTTATGCTCATAAAAACACGATGCCACAGAGCCTGGATCACTGGCAAAGACAGTGAGTGTTGCCAAGTGAAAGAGGGACCCACCCACATCAACAGCCCTTGGAAACAGGGGCACAGCATTTGCTGCCAAATGTTACTCTTTGTTCAAACAGGAAAGCGTGCACCTGGTGACAGCTAAGCAACAGACTAGCCCCCAGTGGCACATCGCACCAATCACATGGGTGCGACTCTGTAATTACGTCCTGACACGCACAGGAAATGAAACATAAGGGAACCCTTTGCGGCAGGGCATCAGGAGCTGGAAAAGGGCATGTAAGAAGCATGTCACATTCGGGGTTCACTCCAAGGGAAAAACAAGAGAAGCTGCAGGTGTAAGTCTGAACGCCTTCAACCCCACCGCCCAGCTGCCCTTCAGACAGCCCCATCTAGACACACAGAGCCCTGGCCAGTCCCTTTATTTCAGAAGGTGAGCTGTCCAGTGGGAGCTAGCATTGCTCTCGTTACCAAGGCCAAAGGTTTCAAGCTTGGGTCTCTCCACGGAGGCACCCTGGTCCACCCCGAAGTCGGGGGGAACTGCAGGAGCACAGCATCTCTGAGATCCAGCGCTTGCTTAGGTGCCTTGTTTGGACATGTTGGCCCAAAATCTCTGTTCACTGATCTGAGATGGGGAAGAATAAGGAAATGGTTAACTATTTAATACCTACTTGTTTCACTGAGCAGAGATTCGTCAGCAGGCAGGGCAGCAGCAGTCACGCTGTCCACAGGAAGCCCAGTCCGGGTATTGCAAAACTGCCAACGCTTCATCTGCAGCTGCTGCAGCCAGTACATCATCACCTGCCTGTTGATTGCCTAACGGTACATAAAACGGGTTTAACGTGCACCTCTGAAGGGCCAGTTGCAGCCTGCTGTGCGGTCCCTGAAGAGCTGACCACCACCTCCCTGAGCTACTCCAGCTGATGCTGGCCATGAGGAGACACGGGCTTACGAACACCACACCACCCAACTGTAATCCTGATTTGAGAGGCCTGGGGTAAATCCTGAACCCTGGGCTCCCATGCAGCTTCCCCCCAGACTGCCTGCTACATCGGATGGTTGGTCTCCAAATGAACTCTCATTTTAAAGGGAAAGCCTGCGACAGCGGGAGATGTCTGGCCCTGAGGCATTGGACAGAGAGCAATGTAGACAGAGTCAAAAGCTGCAGGAGTTAGTTTGCAAAGGCTCCATCCTCTGTCAGTTCTCATTGCTAAGAATCCATTGCTCTTTGCCAGGGGAGTCCCCTGGAGATTGGGATTTGACCCCAGGGCTCTGCAAGGGAATCAGGTCAGTTCTAGGGTCCTCAAGTTCCCAAGAGCCAAGCAATCCTTTACTAAATCTGGGTGGGGAAGGAGAGACTTGAGATCACGTCTCCTGACTGTCACTGGAGGTCAATGTATACGTCTTACTGGGGAAGTTCTAGGCACTTTGGCAAAATTCTGGTGGACTTAAAGCCCAGCTAGCGCTGCTGACTTTAACAGCACTGAACAGGGCATTTAATCAGCGACCACAGGCCTCTCTTCCACCAAGCTGTCACAGTGCCTTCGCAGGGCAGTGAGCGTCCGAGGTGACCCAGCACCCCTCCTCAAGCCAGGAAAGCTCAACCTTGCATGGGAGACTTACATCCTGGCGTTCGATTGCTCCTGCCTTAACTTTCTCTCTAAACTCCATGTCCGATTCTGCTCTCACTGAAGGCAGTGGAGTTACCCCGGTTTTACAACAGCGTCAGTGAGAGAGTCAGGCCCGAAAGCTGAAGGCCAGCATGCTCTCAGGGTAGTGCTTACCCCCTGCAATTGACCTACCAGATCATTTTAACGCAGGCCCATTCATACTGACGGCCACCACTAGCTGCCACATTTCACAATAGCCAGCAGCGATAGTTGCCTTGACGACATTGCACTCACCTTCAGGACAAACACTTTGTTTGGAGTTCTGATTTCAAAAACCCCCTCATTTGCTTCCATCTTGCAATCAAAACCAGCGCTGGACAGATCGATGCTCCCCAAAGGGTTAACATCTTGAGCTGTCCTGTAGTACAGTAAGTGGCATTTATTTTCGTCATAAAAGAACCAACGAGACTTCCAGGCCTTGAGTGGCCCCTTGACACCAAGTTTATTTAAATAGCCACAGAGTTTCTTTCTGGGCACTTCTCTGCTAGGATTGAGCTGTGCATTTTCCAGGTCCCTATGAGGCAACGATACAGCTCTCTCTTTCGCTGAGCCTGAATTACCACTGTTCTCATCTGAATTTGACTCATCTGGCTTGCCTGGAATTCCAGCCAGGAGACACTTTCCATCGTCAGGTCTCTTCTCCATCTCTTCCAGGGAGGGTCTACTAAACCTGAAATTAGAATTGCAACAGGAAACTTACTAGGTTTAATAGAATGGCAACGCCCTAATTCTGCTAAGAATGGATTCGAAATGGTATAATATTTTCAAAATGGGTGTTAAAACTTGGCTCTACGTGCATACACCCAGCAGGTCCCCCTGGTCTCTAACCTCCCTGACATGGCTCTCACCCTCCCCTTCCCCATCACCTTTCCTCTGGCATCTGTTTTTCCTGCCATCCCCTCTCCCAATCTGAAGTCAAAGTGGGCTAACAGAAGAGAAGTGAAATCATGACACTGCGAGTTTTAGAAGCAAGAATACTAGGAACAACATATTAGCAAGTCGAAGCAGGAGTATGGCAGATGTAGCAATTTCCTTCAATATCCTTAAAAAACCTTACTGAACTGAGCTTAAGTATTTTTGACAGTGTGACTTGCCTAAGGGCCAAGAGCAGCTAAAGTAAGTATTGTAAAAGGGAAAAGCAGAGAGAAAAATCTCAGTCTTGTGGGGAAAGCAATGGTGAAAAAAGGAAATGAATTACGAGCAGCTGAAGAATGCTCAGCTAGTTGAGCTCTACAGAGTAAAGCAGCTAGACACCAAGGACTTGTCGAAGTCACAGCTAGTAGACTTGCTGTATTCTCAGGAACAGAAAAGGAATGATGGCTCAGGTTTTCAGGAAACATCCAGTTCACTGGGAGAGAGTCCAGCAAGCAAGGGAAATCTTGGAGCCAACTCCCTGGAAGGAAGCAGGGAAGAGGCAGAGAGAAGCAGCAATAATATTCCATCCAGCTCAACTGTATCACTGCAGATGGGATCGTCGACAGGTTCACAGGTAGACTGTGCCCCTAAGAGCTCCTCAGTGCCAGCCACTGTTGTAGAACAGCAACTCCTAACTGGCCTGACAAACTCACTACATCTAGCATACCACTTTCCTGGTCTTTATCCGTAAATGATGTCATGTACAGGTCTCTAATAAAAGCTTGTCATGCTGATCCTCATAACCATTGTGAGATGTGTATATGATTATCAATGACATTTAAGGAGTTGCATATATGTACTAAAAGGGCTTTAAAATCTGTGACCAACCAAAGAGAAAACCAGCTTTCTTCCAGATTGTAGGTAAGATATGTTATCTCTGTCAAAATGTAAACTAAGCATTGTAAAACCAACCCAATGGAAGCCTGATTTACATACTGAGTCAACAGGAAAGGAGTATGACACAGAATGAGCTACAAGGGGTAGCTTAGATACAAGTCATCACGACTTGATCACGTTTATAATGTGCAAGCAGATTAAAGTCCAGATCGCTAATATATATACTTGGTGCTTTAATAGGACCAATTTCACAAAGCTGAAAACAATTAGGAACCAACTCAGCTGGGAAGAATTTAATCAGAAAAATGTGAATGACAATTGGTAATCATTTAAAAACAACCTTCAAAAAACAGCAATTGAGGAAAGAGACAATAGTAATTAAAAACCAGCCTGCTTTATAAGGGAAATAAAGGCACAAGGCAGCTATATGTCTTATTGTTTTGTCTTTATGATACCTACTTCTCTATTGTTTATCTGAATGATTTCCGTCTCGTTCTTTGATTGTTTCTGTCTGTTGCACAACTAAGATAACTAAGTGGTCAATTAAGGTGGTCAGGTCTGATCGGTTAAAGAATTATTTTGGAATATGTCAGGACTGATCAAATAATTATTTTGTAATATGACTGGATAAGGTATAGCTAAGCTGGACTCAAGTTTCACTATAAAAACTGGAGTCCAAGAGGGAGATCAGCTAGAAGAAGGAAGAGGAACATGAAGAATAAGAAGGAACGACCTGAAGGAAGAACAAGAATCCACCTCTAAGACACCACCCAAGATCAGAGCTGCTAGAATCTTCTGCATGACCATGATGTACAGCAACCAGAATCCAGACGATACTGACTTTGCTTGGCCAACAGGGAAAGTCCGCCTGCCTGATCAGGATTGGTGAGCATAACATATGCTTAGCATGTGTACTATGTTCGGTAATTGTTAATAAATAGAGGTTAGGGTTATTACTGTGTAAGACTCTCTCACTGGTAAAAGATCCTGCAAATTGGATTTGATGGCACAAGAGCAATTATTGTGGACGGTCACAGCCCCCACCGTGAGCGCTCATGGAACCACCTTGATCCCAGAAGTTGTAAAGGAGGAGAAAGACCTCATACACTATATTAGGACTGAGTCTTTGGAAGGTAGTGAAGAATTTATTAAGAGTGCTAGAGTGAATGGCACTGGATGTACGGGGTAGAGAGACACTGCATCACAAGTCACACCGGTGAAGGAAAGTTTGGTAAAGGAAAGGACAGACTTCCTGGCAAAAGTCTACATATTTCAGCTTTGGATACATTTTCTGCAAATGGGCGCCTGGCTAAAGTCTACCTTGAATGGACGGGATTCAAGGGTGATATTGTAGACAACAGAAATTTGCTGCCCACTGATATTTTAATCAAAAATGACATTTTAGCTCTGTCTAAGCATATTAATGTTATGCACCAGCTCCAGAGAAAGTATGGATCCGATCCACCTGCTCAGTCTGTGACCGGCAGGGATGGCTGCAAAGGGCAGGGAAGGGCCCTCAGCGGTGGCTTGCCTTCTGAAGAGGAATTTGAAAATTCTTCTGTTGTGCAAGAGTCCGCTCAGGGCTGAAGTGAAACTCAGAAGGAGTTTGTGACGGCCCAAAATGCTGAGGGTTGCAGCTCAAAATGATGCCTTGTCTGGGGAAGGAAAAGGCATGCACTCACAGTTGTGAGCCACTCTAGATAGCATGACAAGGGGCTGTTATGGTTTGTATTGTTTTATTTGCTTTGCTTATGTTGTATTTTTAAATTATGCATTAGTCAGTTGCAGGAAGGGTTTATTGCCCAAGGACCTGGACCAGGCTTGCTTCTGTTCCTGCTAAGTCCATTTGTGCTCTAAAAAATTATAGTTTGACATCAAGGGGAAGAGGACCAATCCCCACAACAACAAGTAGAAACAAATCTCAAGAGACAGGTAAGAAACTGCTTTGGAACAATGTGTAACTGGCTGCTAGCCATGGGGCTTCTCTAGCTGCAAGCAATCACAAGCACACTGTTCAAAGTCCATGGTTTTGCCAGGAGGTTTTAACATGGGGGCTCCCAGAGCAAGTTTTAAGTCTGAGTCAGAAAGTAAAACGGAGAGAGGCCAGGCAGTTGTGCACCTCGCCCTGCTGGGTATAAAAAACAAATTCACTTTTACGAGAGGAAGCTCCTGTGGCACTGAGTCCAGGTAACCCTCACGGTGGAAGCCGCCTCAGAAGTTGCAGGAGCACAATGGAACTTCAAGCCTAACTCTATTTGTACGTGAAATGCAGGAAACGGTAGCGGTGGAAGTGAAGAATGCTGGACTAGGGCAGGGACTAATACTGCGGTCCCCACTACTTTAACTTTGCCCGCCTCAGAGGCGGAGGGGAAGCTTCTCCTGCCTTGGCCAAACACCCATCATTCATATGTGGTCTTGGAGCACAGACCATGCAGTAAGGCCTGCTGATAGCGACTGAAAGAACCAAACCCACGCAGCAATCACCCAGGGGCATCCTCCAGCCCACCCGTTACTGGGGATGAAGAACTGGGGGCTGAGAGAACTAGAAATCCTCCTGGCTGCCAGGAAAAAGCCAGCATCTTGCTAAGTGGCTGGAGGGAATTTACTTCCTGCTCGGACTGGTTATTCCACAGTTGTTCACTATGGGATCACTCGCAACTTCCTTGAAACAGCTGGTGCTGGCCACTGCCAAGCTACAGCTATGCTGCACACCACTTTCAGTGACATGTAGCCCACACGTTGCTCCACATCACAATGAAAAGCAGGCTGTGTCTACACACTGTGGTGAGTAGCTTCACATCAGCGAAAAGCTCTACGGGGGGGGGGGCTGGAGACAATGGGAAAAAGCTTCAGCAGCTCCTCATTCTTGGAGCCTTTCTCCATGGCCAGAGAAGGGCGCCAGCAGCACAGAGCTGCCTAAGCCTTTCCCCACAGCTAGAGCCCTGCCCCACATCATGGAAGGCATAGGTGCTGGATTAAGTGATGCTACTGAATCCCCTGGCTTGGGCTAGGTCTGCACTGACCGCAGCAAATTTGCCGCCATCACATCGATTGCTCTGGATCGACTGAGCGGTCTGTATAGACGCGCTCAGTTGATCCAGGAAGCAATGCAGGAAAACCACTTTGGTAAGTGTAGTGCTGCACCCAAGGGAGCGCTGTTCACTTCGACGCAGTGCAGCGTGGACGGCACGCGGAGGAGACGCTGAAAGTCGATGGGAGATACGCAAGTGATTTATATCACTTGTGTATCTCCCATTGACTGCTGCAGAATCGCAAAGGTAAGTGTAGACCAGGCCTTGAAGTGCTTTCCATCATGTACAGTTTACAGCCTCCTCGTTCAGTGGCTCTCAGCACCCCATGATACAAATTGTTCCAGCGCCCTCGGAAGGCTTTGACGGTGGGACACAACTGCTGCTCGAAACAGCAGGGTAGACAGGAAAACAATAAGAGTCCTGTGACACCTTAAAGACTAACAACTTTATTTGGGCCTAAGCTTTCAAGGGCAGAAACCCACGTCATCAGAGGCAGCGTAGACAGGACGGCATGGTGTTGACGAATAGAAAACGCGTGGGGCAGTGTTCGTACTCAGGGATGTGCCCATGTCCTTCTGGCATGTCTTCGCTCACCTAAGCCGTGCCTCGCCAGCCACACTGCTATCTATCCCTGTGCCCTGGGTAGGAACGCCACCCCCACCAAAAGTGGTACCTAGGGTCAGTGTAGCCCCAGAAACGGAGCAGGGCTGGGCAAACCCCGGGAGGGCATCAAATCAGAGGGACCCAGGACAAGTGCCTGGCTAGGCTGTACAACCCCCTCCCCCCCTGCGCAGTGTGGGAGCTGGGAGACCCCCGAGCTGTGTCACTTGCAGAGAGCATCACCGCTCCCGCCCCACGGCGCAGCCCCAGAAAGTTGCGGGGAGCCCGGGGCGGGATCCCTGCACCCGTGTCCCCGCAGCCCTTACCCGGCTCGGCCGCGCCCGCCGCTCCGCGCTGCAGCGCCCGGGCCTGCGCCCAGCCCGCGGGGCACCGCGCTGCTCCTCCGCTCCGGCTCGGGGAGCCGCTGGCTGCCCGGGACGGGACGGGGCGGCACGCGGGCGGGGCGAGCAGGGGCGGGGCGGCCGCGCCCAGTCCACACACGGGTCAGCTGAGGCGCGTCGCGCCCGTGCGCGCCGTGTCCGCCCCGCCGCTGGCTCTGCGCACAGCCGGGGACCGCGCCGCCGGGCCGGGGCACGGGTCAGAGGCTTTGCAGCACAGCCGGGCCCGTGCGGCTCCGCCCGCCGTGCGCGGGAAGGGGGAGCTGGAACCACGCGCGCCCCGGGCTTTTCCCTGCCGCTGCATGGGTTAAGGGGGTACACCCCTCATTCCGGGAGCCGTGCTGACAAAAGCGCTCGTGTAGACACAGTTAGGCAGCGGGTGTCCCCGGAACCGGTTTCAGCTGCAAGCTGCCGCTCCCCGAGGGAGATGTGCGGGTGTAGCTGTGAGCGCCGGTCCGCTGGCCGCCCCTTGCGAGCTGGCCAAGGCCTGCATGGGCCAGACCGCGGTGTCCGGACTCGACTGCGGCAACGGGACCGAGCCCAACCCTAACTGGGTGTGTGTGACGCGGGGGCTGCCTATGCCCTTGCACGTGGGAGGGAGCAGCGCGGGCCGGGCTCGGGTAATTTATCTACGAGCGGAGCCAGGCGAGGTGGGTCATTCCCCCCCCCCCCCCCCCCCCCGGGGGGGCCGGGGGGGGGGGGGGGGGCCCCCCCCCCCCCCCCCCGCGCGTGGCGGCCAGGGGGCTGAGCGAGAGGCAGGCAGGCTAGCCAATCCCGAGGCGCCCCGCCCAGCTCGGGGCGGGGGGAATGGGAAGCCGGCCCGCCCAGCAGGGCCGGCACCGAGCATGCGCCCCGGCCGCTGCCCTCAGTTGTGCTCTGCCCGCCCGGCCGGTTGGACGTCAGGCTCTGTCCTGCGCATGCTCCTCCCTTGTCCCCCCCCCCATCCCATGAAGCCGCGCGCGCTGAGGGCGACCGCTAGCCGCGTCACGCGCCGCGCCCGTTGCCCTCCGTCACTATGGCAGCGCCCGTCTAGGCGCGGGGCAGTCGCGCGCGAGGACTGAGGGAGGCGCGCTCCGGGCCCGGGTGAGGCGGTGGGGGAGGGACTGACCCGTCTTCTCCCCGCTACGGGGGCGGGGGCACGTCCCGCCTCGGTGACCGGCCGGAGCCCGGCCTCTCCCTCAGGCCGCGGGGGGAGGGGCGAGCCCGGGGCCTGCAGGGTCCTGCGACTAACGGCCCCGGGGGGGGGGCTGCCGAACCCCTCCCCCGCTGCCCCCCCCCGTGTCTGCCCCGCTCTTCCGCGCCCAGCTGGCGGGGCAGGGTTAAGGCGGCCCCCGTCTGAGTCTCTCCCCGCCGAGCCCTGCCGCGGGGAGCTCAGCACAGCTGCGCTCGCTGGGGGGCGGGACACAAAGCGGGGCCTTTTTGAATCTGTTGGTTTCAGGGATGTTTGTGGGGCGAGGAGTTACTGGGGGGTGACAAAAAGAGACAAGGGAAAAACCCTTCTCTTGGTTGCGCCCTTGCCCCCCGTGAGTGCCCCTTGTTCTTGGGTGGGCGTAAGGAGCACAGCAGTGTCTCCTCTTATGCCTTTCCTTCTTTAGCCCTTTGGTTAATTTGTGTACTTCCAGCCTCACTCAGTTACGCCCTGCTCGCCTCTCCAAAGTAAGTCGTCCCCCTCTTCTTTCCTCCGACTCTCTCTGGAAGGCAGAGCAGTCACACAAGAAGTCCTTTCTTCGGCTCTGATTACAGCTCCTTCTATGGCTGCATTTGTTCAATAACTCTTTGGTGGATTGTATTTCTCCAGTGCCTGTGTTACCGATACCATGAGAAATCTGAAGTTACTGCGCACACGGGAGCATGGGCCTGTCCAGGCTCCAGGAAGTCCTCAGTGTTTCTGTCTCCGTGCAGACCAAGGGACGCTGCTCATTGGCTCAGAATATGGGATCCTGGAGCTGGACCCTGCCATTCAAGGGGTGAGTTTCTGGTGGAAGTTCCAAGGCTTTTCTTAAGGGTGTTTTCTTGATGCTAATTGTGGGTCTGAACTTACAGGATGGCGAATGCTTTCATGCTCATTGATTTACTGGGCATTCAGAGCACTGCATCTTACAGGATTTGGCCTGGTGACTGTACTTTTTTTTTCTGTGATTGATAACTAAGCAGTAGTTTGGATTTGCATTGTTGGAAATGGGTTCTGCTGCCAATAGTCTTGTTGGGGTGCCGCTGCAGTGTCTTATGTTCTATCCCCCTAAATAGATCATATCTGTTTGGATTGTAAGTTGCTTAGGATGAGTCCTTGTCCCCTGCTGGGTTCTACACAGCAATGAGCACCCTCTAGGCCCTTCACTGAGCCTGGGTTTACACTGATTTGCCACCGTCACATCACTTACTCGGGATCGACTGAGTAGTCTGTGTAGACGCGCTCAGTCGATCGAGGAAGCGATGCAGGAAAACCACCCTGGTAAGTGGAGTAGCGCTGCGTTGAAGGGAGCGCTGTTCCCTTCGACACAGCGCAGTATGAACGCAAAGTCGACGGGAGATATGCAAGTGATTTATGTCACTTGCGTATCTCCTGTCGACTGCTGCCGAATTGCCAAGGCAAGTGTAGACCGGGCCATAGACTTTATTTAGCACTGGCATGGCAATATATGGTACTCCAGCACAAGTTCTTACTCTAAAGAGCTTGCTGTTTAGAAGGTAGACATGGATAATAATGAAAATGTAGAATTATGTCCTGGTAAAGTTACACTCTGTATCCAATTCAGTTCTTTTCTGCCACTGCATTCTGATGGTGCTAACACAGGACAGGTAGAGAACTCACTGAATTCATAAGCAGGCTTTTAGATTGGTGCCTGGTGAAGTTCCCCTTTCTTCTGTACAGGAATGATGGGAGTCAGCTGAGCTGAACAGACATTATACAAATGGTATTATGAACTATTATTTGACTGTTTAGATCAACTTCATAAGCAAAGAACTGCCATGGACATGAGCTTCTCCGTCAGTAAACTCCTCTGTAGCCTTGTTTCTGTAGTTTGCAGGAGCTCCTCAGAAGCTCAGCTCTAAACCTGCAGAGCTCAGTTGCTCTTCAGAAGGCTCCTGCAGGCTGTGGCTCTTCATTTAAAAAAAAATAAAAATAAAGGGGGAGCTCTGCTAAGTCAGTTTCACATGAGTAAACTGAGCCCCCCCACAGACTAAGTGCCTTGCCAACAGACACAGTCATTGCAAGAGCAGGGCCCAAACCCAGGAGCCCCTGACTTCCAGTTACTGTTGGACTGGTTGCCTTGTAACCAGTGCATCGAGTTCTCTTGACTTTTAAAGTGCTCTGTTGCCTTGGGGATAAAGCATCTAAGGTGTATTACCAGGCTCATTCAGGCTTTCTTTGGGTGCTGCTCCCTCTCTCTCTCTCTCTCTCTCTCTCTCTCCTTGCTTCAATGCTCCTACTCAGGCAGAGTGGATACACCTTCCCTCTATTTATTCATAATTCTCAAGGGCAGAAGGAGTCATTATGATATAAAGGGACACAGCTGCCTATTTAAATGTTGACATTGGAACTAGTTTGGAGCTATTGGATTGTGGCAGATGCTCTCAGGTACTTAATATTTCAATGCTGAAACTGCTGTTTAAGAGGAGTGTTACAGCAGGAAAGAAATAGTAACTCCAGCAATGTAGGTGGAGTTACCCCAGCAATGTATTTGACCTGTGCTTTAGAAAGCTTGTACAAGCCCTGTTGTGCACTCTGTCTGCTGAGTGCAGCAGCTGTGAACTCAGTTAGGGTTTGAAAAGGTATAGAATTTGCCTTGCAGCTCAAGTAGTAACCTGAATATGGTGTAAATTTCAGTTCCACTCAGAACACAAGAAGTTTTTCTGTCTTCATTATCAACACATTTTGTAGCAGTGCTTCTTCAGTGTCTGGGCCCCGTGGTCTCTGGACTTGAGTCTGTTAGTATTGCACAGATTTCTCTGGAAGGTTTGCTGCAGAGCAGCATGAGGTCCTCCTCTCCCTTGCTGATAGCACTGTCTGACTGAGTTACTCTGAAAGCTGGATACCTCCCATTTTGTATAAGAGTATGTGGTGCCCCATGCCTGTTCCCCAGTATTCTAGTCTGGAATTGTGTTGATGGAAGAGCTATCCTACTTTTCTGGTGCCATGGGGTGAGGAAGGCCATTTCTGTAGAATCTCCATTATACTGATAGTGATAACTCCATATTTGTAACTCACTAGATGTCAAGTTGGTGGTAAGACATTAACTAGGCTCACGCTAGCTGACACCTTGCTGCCAATATTTGTGGTTTTACAGTCAGTTTTGGGTTTTATCATTGCTTTTCTCCCCTCAGTTGCTGTGTGAAAGGCCCACGTAGGTGTGGAAAACTGAGATTTGTACAGGAGAAATCATCAAACTGCTCTAAAAAGGTGCTCTTCGATGTACCTAGTAAACAAGCTAAAGGAGGGGAGAGACTTAATGTTTTCGCTATAGAACTCTGATATGCAGTTTGTAAAAATCAGCCTGTGAAAACATTTCAGTTGTGTATTTAAGGTGATACTATCCCTCTGTCTGGGACTTCGGAACTCTTGGAGCAAATTCAGCAGAATCTTGCACCCTCTTAGGCCTTGTCTACACTAGAACGTTTTACTACAAAAGTTTTGCTGACATACAGGCACTGCTGTAATTAAAAATTGCTGTTTGTGTCCACTATGAAGGCAGGGTGCTTTGGGAAGGATTTGCAATGTATGATGGGACAGGCATAGCATCACATCATGAAGGTTTCTGAATTCCCTCATTCCATGGGCATCTTACTCGTTTGACAGCTGCTTTTAAACTGCTCTGTCAGCCAAGCTGGCACTGCTGAATAAAAATGCAAGAAGCCCACAGAAACTAGCGGGGGGAGGAGAGAGAGAGTCTGCACTCATCCTGTCCCTTCAACTTCAGACAGCAGCAGGTGGAGGCACCCAGTCCCAAGGCAGAAGTTGCTACATAGACCACTCATAGCTGGCATCCCCCGTTCCCCCACCGCCCTCAGAGATAGGTCTGTGCATCCAGGGGTAGTGAGGGACACAGCCCACAGCTCCCTCCCTGGCTTGGCACAGCATAGCAGGAGTTACATCCCACCCCTTTAGCTTAGGGCAGGCAGGACAGGGCTGCGTTTTCTGGAGTGCGCTCCATGGTGAGTTAACTTAAACTTTCTGGGACTTTGAAAGGGGAGGGGCAGAGGTAGACAGCAGGCAGCCAAGCTCAAACTGCTTGCCAGAGCAGAACTCATGATGGCATAATCATTGGGATAATCGGGAGGCTATAGCACCTCAGGGCAGTGTCTACATGTATGCTTTTTTTTTGCAAACCTTTGCAAAAAAATATCCCTACTCATTGAGGTGGTTTTATTTGTTGACAAAACAGAGCAGTTGTGTCAACAAAAGGGTCATTAGTGTGTCCACCAAGATTGTTTTGTTGACAAAACAAGTGTAGACCAGGCCTTATAGTTCCTTTGAAGCGAGGGGGGTAGGGGCCATAAAGTGCCACTTAATGGGACACATTCTGTGCAGAATTGTTGCTATTTGTTTAAAAAGCAGTGAAATATTCCCTTGTTTGAGACGAAAGCCAAGTATTTCCCTGTATAGGCTGAGGAATCCACCCAGCAGGGGCCTGATGGTCCTGCCTCAGGCCCAGACTCTGAGAAAGGCCACAGCACCTTGCTACAAGGGGAAGTTAGCAGGTTCATGAGAGTCTGTAGCCCCTGGACAGGGCATCTGTAGCCACAACACTTGCTGTCTTCAACAGCTCCAGGCCCAGAGGAGACAAGCACTCCCAGGGTGACTAGGGAAGAGAGACACAGGCCCACCCAACTTCACTGCATCCCAGCCCAGGGCCCTGTTAGTGGCAAGGGGCTCTGCCACTGGGTCAATGGGGCTCTGGCTGCAATGCACTGACACTGGAGCGAGCCCAAGCTCAGTCAGACTGCAGTCAGCTGCCCCTGGGCTATTTCCTCCCACCCTGAACCCAGGTACCTGGAACCAGGGGGGTCTTCCTCAGATTCTCCAGGATAGATGGCCAGTGGGAGTCCCACCAGTCCCTCACAGTCAGCCAGCAGCAGTCCGGGAACTCTTAAGGGCCTGTCAGTGGATAGCAGCTCCTCCAGGTCCCAGGGTCCTGGTGTATCTTCCAGCACACAGGGCTCAAGTAGTTCCGGTGGGTCCCAGGCAACAGGCAGCTCCTCTAGATCATGGCTGGTTGTGGGAGTTCCCTCCCAGTCAGCAGTCTTTGGTAGCCCTTCCTAGTCACTAGGGCCTGGTAGCCCCAGCAGGCCCTTGAGGCTCTGGTCAGTGGAGGGCTTGCTCTGCATAGCCACAGGGCCTGGGTCAGGCTCAGACTGCAGCCTCAGGAAAGGCGCATCCTTCTCTGGCAGTAGCTTGCCTCTCACTGAGCTGCTAGGCCAGCCTTTTATACTTCCCTTTCCTGTCTTGGCCCCTCCTCTCTGCCCCCATGGCCTGCAGTGTCCTCATCTGCCCAGCAGGGGTGTCGTGGCCTTTCCTTTGGCCCAGGCTCCAAGGAAGGCCACAGCGCCTTGCTACACTCTGTCTGATGGCTGAGTTTCCTGGCTCAGTGGGGGTGAATTACATTACATTTTACTGCTCCATGTGAGGTAATAATTGTGCAGTATTTCTCAGTGGTGTCAGGTGCCTAGTATGTATAGCTAGGTGCCCCTTCTAGCATTTGTATAAATCTTAACAAAGCAATATGTATTGTCTGTATTTCTGATTGTCTTTTCTGACTAGGTGGTGAATGATGTTTCCTTGACTGTGGAGGGTTTTCTTCCAGAAGATGGAAGTGGTCATGTTGTGGGCATTGAATATCTGCCAGATCAAGAATGTGTGTGTGTTGCTACGGCAGCTGGAGATGTTATATTGTGCAACCTCAGCACAAAGCAGGTAGGCTGGACGGTAAAAGGAGAAGTCACAATATCTAGGGATTTCAAAGGAAAGGGCTGATTTCAGTGCAAGCTTCTCTGAGGCCAGTGATATGCACTGGGCCATAGCCTGCCTCTATTCTTAGCTATGCACCCCTACTGACTTCTCTGGGGTTTCTTCTGTGTAACTGAGGGCAGAATGTGTATTACTTGGAAGTGTTGGTAATCCAGGTAATTCCTTGACTATAAAAATAATGAGGCATTGGAATTGTGCCCCACCCCCACCCCAATTTCTGTATCTGGTGTCCTGCTGAAGTCAGTTAATTTATTAACCTCAGAGCAAAATTTTATTAAGAGTGTTAGGTTTATAATTTGTTTTTATCAGTTGGTGCAGAACATCTTCAGAGGAAACTAATATATATTAGACACATAGACTCACGTTTGATATATAGGAACAAAAGCAAGAAAAGAGAGCACCAGAATATGGACTCTGGACTTCAGAAAAGCAGACTTTAACTCCCTCAAGGAGCTGATGGGCAGCATCCCGTAGGAGGCTAATATGAGGGGGAAAGAAGTCCAAGAGAGCTGGCTGTATTTTAAAGAAACCTTACTGAGGGCGCAGGAACAAACCTTCCTGATGTGCAGAAAGAATAGCAAATATGGCAAGCGACCAGTTTGGCTTAACAAAGAAGTCTTTGGTGAGCTTAAACACAAAAAGGAAGCTTACAAGAAGTGGAAACTTGGACAGATTACTAGGGAGGAGTATTAAAAATACTGCTAGAGCATGCAAGAGTGAAATCAGGAAGGCCAAAGCACAAGTGGAGTTGCAGCTAGCAAGGGACATGAAGGGTAACAAAAAGGCTTTCTACAGGTATGTTAGCAACAAGAAGGTGGTCAGGGAATGTGTGGGCCCCTTACAGAATGCAGGAGACAGCTAGTGACAGATGATGTAGAAAAAGCTGAAGTACTCAATGGTTTTTTTTGTCCGTCTTCACAGACCAGTGTCCAGTTCTGGGCCCCCCACTACAGAAAGACTGTGGACAAATTAGAGAGAGTCCAGCGGAGGGCAACAGAAATTATTAGGGGGCTGGGCTCATGACTTATGAGAAGAGACTGAGGGAACTAGGCTTGTTTAGTCTGCAGAAGAAAAGTATGAGGGAGGATTTGATAGTAGCTTTTAACTACCTGAAGGGGGTTCCAGGGAGGATGGAGCTAGGCTGTTTTCAGTGGTAGTAAATGACAGAAATAGGAGCCATGGCCTCAGATTGCAGTGGGGGAGGAGTAGGTTGGGTATTAGGAAAAACTTTTTCCCTAGGAAGATGGTGAAGCACTGGAATGGGTTACCTAGAGAGGTGACGGAATCTCCATCCTTAGAGGTTTTTAAGGCCCGGCTTGACAAAGCCCTGACTGCAATGGTTTAGTTGGGGTTGGTCCTGCTTTGAGCAGGGGGTTGGATGAGATGACTTCCTGAGGTCCCTTCCAACCCTCTCTTCTATGATTTGCTATCATTTAAAGCAGGGTTTCTCAACTCGTGTGTTGGCACCCAAAATCGGATCATCATGTTTCAAAGGGTCACGTGGTAGCTTCTGTGACTTTTGTCCTATAGGGTTGGCTGGGCTCCCCTCCCTGTTCCAGCACTGCAGCCTCTGAGATCCTAGGACCACTCACATTTGCACTACCCTCATGATAATGGGAGTCTGGATAGGCCAAGTTTGTGTGAGTGGTACTGCAACCCTTTGAACCAGGTCACAATTCCACTCTCATAAATCTGGTCCAGTTGGGGAGCAAACCTGAGCAACGCTGCAACCCTGAAGGTTGCAAATGCCTGTAGCTGAGAGCCAATCGCAGCCGACCCCACAGCACAGAAGCTGCAGGAGTATGGGGTACTATGGGGTAAGTGCTGGGCCAGACCCAGCCTCCCTTCCCTGTCCCTGAGGAGTGGCGGGACCCAACAGAAACCACCCCTTGGCCTCCACCCCCAGGTTATTTACTGGGTCGTGACAGGTTATAAACATTTACAAATGGGCCCTGAGCCTGAAAAGGTGGAGAACCACTGATTAAAGGATAGAAGCTGTATATTCCATGATTAAAGGTCATGAAACATAACTGCTAGACAGTATTATTGAGAAATCAGAGTTGTTTAGCCCGGGAAATGGGATTTCATGATTTTTTTGAGGTGGGGTGGAGTGGGGGGTTTGGATTCTAGACTTTCTACTCCATGTTCTGCTATAAATTTGTGTGCAATCTTGGGCAAGTTACTTAAACTTACTAGGGTCCTATCTACCATGAACTTCCAGAAGATCTGCTTTTGCACTCCAGCTCATGCAGTTGCAAACAAAACAGCAGCAAGGGCAGTGCTAGAGTAGGCAGGGCATGACCCAGGGTTAGGTGACACCCTGGCAGCCACTCTTGGCTGGCACTCAGATCACTGCTATTGCCGTCTCAGACAGCTTTGTACATATTTGGCATATTTTGGAAATGTCACTTAGATTTAAAAAATATCAATCCTAGTGTGAAGACTGTGTACTGTGCTGTCATTTAGTGTATGAAAGATCATGTTCTAGAGCATGTATTAACAACTTGTCTAATGAGTCAAAGACATGGTATTTTCTGGCATAATCACTAGGGTCAGAGTTAAGGTTTAGTTTCTAATCGTATGTGTCTTGGCTTCACAGACTGATTCTCAGCCTTAACATTGTTTTAATGCTTGCTGGTTTTGCTTGGAATGTATTTTGGTGTATTGAAATTCACTGAGCATGTACTGAGATTCCTTGTATGTAAGACTGAGTCATGGAGTTCCCCTTTTCTTCCCCAAAAAAGGACTGTGGTCTGTTACCAGAGCACAGCTCTGGCAATCAGCAGCCACAGCTGGTGCAATTGTCATCTCCCCTGGCTCCTTGCAAAATCAGAATAACACATTTGGAGAAACACTCAGCCTTCCTTGTTGCATGTGTGTCACCCATATGTGCACAAATACCTCAAAACTGCTCATTGCTCTCTTACAGCTGGAATGTGTCGGGAGTGTGGACAGTGGTTTGACCACCATGAGCTGGAGTCCTGACCAGGAGCTTGTCCTGCTCGCTACAGGTGCAGATGATTGGTTGTTTGTAAACTCTCTGGAGCAAATACAAGATAGCTTAGTACAGCCTTGCATCCATTTTCATAAGGCCAAATTCTACCCCTTTGCTCACCCTGAGCTGTGCTGGTGTAATCTTACTTACCTGGCCCTGAAGAATTGAGACACCTGTGTTCTGATTCAGCAGCTTGACAGATCTCTCTCAAGGAAATAAAATCTGATGTTGCATTCTAAAAAGCTGGGATAGTAGTGTTAAATTCCTTGTGGCATTCTTCATAGCAGAAATTGTTTCTCCTTTCTTTTAGATGCAGCAGAAAAAGATAGTCGTAGAGTTGAAGGCTAGAAAGGATAACGGGGTGATCTAGTCTGACCTGTATAGCGCTGACCACTAACACCACCTAGCCACCTGCACACTAAACCCAACAACTGAAGTTAGTTTCCTGAAGGCTGTAATACCTTGGTCTAAACTATTGCGTTCCACAGACAGAACAGGAGGGACCAAGGTGCATCGGTGCCGAAGGTCCCTGCAATGGCAGGGAATTAATTAAGTGAGATACACCCACATAATCCTGACAAGTGACAACAGTCAAGTTCTGGCTTCCACCTGCCTTGGTTACCACTTGCAGGGTGACCCCAACACATGCACAGTCCTGGATTTCTCCCCCAAAATGTGTTCTGCACTGTCCAGCCCTCCCCTGAGCAGTGCAGATCAATATGCAACAGGTGATCAATAGACGACAGTCTGCTAATTTAAATTGAGTTACCCCATAGCCCTGTTTAATTACAACACTGGATTAGTTTTGTTTAAGAATAAAACAAGTTTATTTAACTGCAAATAGAGATTTTTTAAGTGAGTACAAGGCTTTAAAGTTAGAAATGGTTACGAGAAATAAAGATAAAATGCTTCCTAGTGCTAAAACTTAACTAGACTTGGTTCAAGATAAAATTCTTAACCACATGTTCCCACTAACAGGGCTGATCAAATTTCAGATCAGGATCGCTTCCGAGTCAGATGGGCTTTGTTTCTTTTGTTTTCTTAAGTGAAGGAGCAAGAGATGAATGAGGAGAGAGAACTTGAGGTGTTTTTGCCTCTCATTTTTATAGTTCAGACACCCTTAGAAATGCATTTTCGTGAGGGCTACCTCTAGTTCATTCCCGTTGTGAGGAACGAAACAAGGAGTCTAGTTGTGAAAGAGGTTCCATGCTGGTGCTTGCAAAGTTGCAGATCTGTTTGTTCCTGTCCTCTATTCCTTGCCAAAGACTGGCCACTTGGCAGGTGATTGCCCATCAACTTTGACGCCTGGCTAGAGGCATCAGCCTGTCCTTTGTCTTTGAGAAATAGGTTTACCCTCTCCCCAGATTTATCTAGGAAACACATCTCAGTTGTGATTTTAGCTGATGTTCATAATTTTACATATAATGTTGCTACACACATTTCATCAAGATGTTATTGACCAGTGAGTTAGTTTTCAAATGATGATGCCTCACAAGGTATGTTGTGTACAAAGATTATTACAGGGTGTGAATACAGGAGTGCATTCAGTCACAGTTGTTAATAAAAATATTGAGTAAAATTGATCCCAAGGCTGATCCTTGAGGACCACTGCTAGTAACCTCCCTCCAGTCCAGTAGTTCACCTTTCAGCACAGCCCATCGCCTTTTCACTTCGAGTCAGTTCCGTATCCACCTTATAATTCTTGTATTAATCCCCATCTTCTCTAATTTAACTAGTTTGCTGTGTGGTATCATGTCAAATGCTTTACTGACGTCAAAGTATATTAGATAAAGCAAAAAGCTGGATTTGTTTTTTGTAAAGGTGCCCATGAAACCAAAATAAGTGGACACGTTTTACTCTCCTTTTCTTCTCATGGGCCCTTACGATGAATCAAGTGGAGCTCTCTGACTCTTCTGAAACACCTAGCAATCTTAAATGCAAGAAAAAAGGTATCAGCTGCTGTCTTCTCTCCGATATATTCTGTATAATGAGGTCTCTGCGATTACTGAAGGAACTGCTGCTGAGCAAAGAGGCTGCAAACTGTCCATTATCTGACAGTTTAGAGATGAGTCAGACTATAGTTGCAGAGCAGAAGTAGGGCTCTGCTATGGGGAAAGACCCTGCTTCCTGTCTAATAATGATAAAGGAGTGGGGAACAGTTCTATTTTTTTATAGTGCTGTTACTCTTGTAACTGTAATGTGATGTGTTAGCAGTTTGAAAGATTCAATGCTGTGCAAACAATATACATAGAAACAGAAGTCGGGATGCTTAAGTATCCAATGGCTCTTCTCATAAGAGTTGGGGTTTGCTGACCTTGCCTGAAACATCTTTTCCATTTTTTATTCCCACTGTTGTGCAGTGTGCCACTGTCCTTTACCCCAGAGGTGGCTGCTTTGCAGTGGTGCTGTACGTATGTAGGACCCAATCCTACAAGGTGCAAAGCATTCCCTGCAAAGCACTAAGCGTCCTCAACTCCAACTAATTTGAGTAGCTACATTGGGTTCATTGTGAACCACTTACGGCACCTGTCCTCCCCAGGGAAGTTATTTTGACTGTATTTACCATTAACTCTGATTGCTTTGGCATCCAGGTGCTGTATGCAAAATGCTACCCATGTCTGCAACATGGACATGTAGTGCAGTACAATGTAATTTCTGTGTTGTCTTGCTACAAATTACATTAAAAATACTTGCAGCACTAAACTAAAGCAGCTGCAGAGTTAACATTCCATATGCTGCTTGCTTTTCTTGGCAATGGATAGCACTTATTACAAAAGATAACCAAGACTTTGTGCAGGGGTGAAATAACACTGGTTTTACAATTATAATTCTACAGGTTAGACATACAATATATGTGCTACTGCATTCGATTTATGGTTTTGTTTTAAGACCTTCTTTACTTATACTGTCAGCTAAAAACCTAGTCAAATTTCAAAACTGCTTTCAAAGTAGTGTTCAAGAACTGTCTTGTCTCTGAGTCTCCCTGCCGATTTTTATGGCTTTACAATTATGTTTACTTGTTATTAGAAGTGTGTTTTTTTCCTTGCCTTTTGCTGTCTGACAG
The DNA here is from genome assembly GCA_007922155.1 of Mesoclemmys tuberculata. Lineage (NCBI taxonomy): Eukaryota > Metazoa > Chordata > Testudines > Chelidae > Mesoclemmys > Mesoclemmys tuberculata. The sequence goes on along the minus strand of ML675650.1, from coordinate 6,026,988 downwards.
ATGCACACAAACAGGGAAACTGAATGCAACCTTCTCTCTGTTACTGGGGAATAATACACAATTTTTAATCCTGGCTCATATGTTTACCATGCAGGTCAGCAAACTCTTATTATGATGACAAAGGACTTTGAACCAATTACTGAAAGGGAGATCCACCAAGATGACTTTGGGGAAGGTGAGTTACTGCAGTGAAAACAGACACTCAAAGTATTTAATTGTTATCTCATAAAAATGAATGAAATGGACAAACAGACCTGAGTGAACTCTGCCCAGGAGGCATCTGGGTACTACTGTCAGGTAGTCAATTACAGCTGAGTGTCAGCAGAGGTCCTAAATGTGTCAGACTTGCTGGAAAGCTGCAGTGACACATGTATCGCTAGGAAATGCATCCCATAGACTAGTTCTAGGAGCTTATCCTGTAAAAGCTTACTTGAGAGGCTGGGAAGGTGTTGCCACGTTGGGTTGTGTTTGTCTGTGAAACTGCACAATGTCATTTTGTAAGTCTTCAGATATTGCAACTGTTTCCCCTTTAGGAAAGTTCATCACTGTTGGTTGGGGTAAAAAGGAGACACAGTTCCATGGATCAGAGGGCAAACAAGCAGCTCATCGCAAGCAAACGGTACTGCATTGACGTACAATGTTTCCATGTCACCCAAATGGTCAGCTATACAGAGAGAGCTACTGTATTTCCCTCATTGTTATGCAGAGAGATGATGCTCACACTCTTCTGCTTCTTCCCCAGCATTCTGTCCCTTGTTTCTATCCATCTCTCTATCCATCATGGAATTTGTTCTCTCTTTACCTGATTTAATTTAAATACCTTTTCCCTCTCTCATTACTTCACCACTGCAGTGTTGCATGCCTGTAATGCTCAGTTAGCACCTGAAAGGTTAGGAGTGGTTATCAGACACAATAGGCAACACCGGAAGTGCTGCCTGGACTTCAGCTTGCCCAGTGCTTCCTGTTTTAAGATCCTGTTTTCATTTGCTTACATCTTTGCCAAACTTTAAATGTTTGTGTTGAAACTTCCATGCAAGGTATCTGCCCCAGTTTGTTTTTTTTCAGAGTTTCACCTAAAAAGGTTCAGTTGTTTTCTGAGAATGAAATTGGGAAAGAATATGTTGTTTTGCCCAAGTCTTAAAAAAGTACTTATTGCTGTTTTATTGACAAACTCTAACACCCCCAACTTTGGGACACAGAGTTGAAATTTAGCAGACCCTTTGTGTTTGGGATGTGCCTTTTGCTGCTTCCATGCAAATTCACCCAAATTTGGTCATGTTGTAAGTCTTCAAGAAATCTTTTATATCACACATGCTCAGACTTGTTAAAGTGCAGCAGCTAAATTATCTGAAGATCCAGTTTGCTGTGAGCATTCTCTATCCCCTCATTGCTCCGACATGCCAAATGGACTGCATATGCACCATATGGCTGTAGGGATGAGCAGGACTTAATACCGGCATTTCCTAACTGTTGAGCGCTTGACTTTGCCACCTTAACATTCTTTTCACACAGTGGTGGTGCTGCTGCTATAATTAACCACCTAACGGGCTCGTGCAAAGGGCAGAGACAGCCAGTACCTTCCTATAGCTGAAGGGCATTCTAGCTGCTTCCATTTTAGTCTTACACCTGGTACTTTGATTTTCCCTATCATTTCAGGAGGTGCCACCTGCTTCCTCCTCAGACGATGGCCGACCCCGAGTCACCTGGAGAGGAGATGGGCAGTTTGTAGCAGTGAGTGCTGTCTGTCCACAGACAGGTATGGGATTAGCCTCCCTAGCCCTGAATTGTAGTACTTATCTGTGCCAGGGCAGGACGCTATCATCGCTTCAAGCTGGCAAAGTCTCCTTACTTTATCAGATTTAGTAATGGGCAATTACAGAAACATCTGAAGGCTTTGTCTTCCATTTTGGGCCCAGTTTTCAGTATAGATGGTTCTGAGTCAAACTCTGGACCTGGAACACCCTTGTTCTGGGAAATATGGGCCTGGATTCTGACTTCACAGCTCGACTCTTTCTCACCTTCTGTTGACCTAATTATCTGCATCTCAGGCCCGTATTCAAAGATTAGCCAAGGTAAGAATTGGTATGGTGGCTGTTGCACAAGGAGGGTTTCTGCTGCATCTTAGAAGGCAAAGCAGTAGCTAGAATCGCTGGTGTATTCTATTCCTCCCTCCTTCTCACTCCTCCCTATCACAGGCCAGAAGCAAATTCTAAAACCATGGTCTTCTGAAAGCAAACCTTCCCAAACTGCTCCTCAAACCCATTAGAAACACCCAACTTGTGTGGCTTTTGGCTTGGTTTCCAAACATATCAGGGGAGAGGAAGCAGCTGCCTCTTGCTAACTGATACGTCATTTGTTCTGATCAAAACCTTGGGTGCTGGGTTCTGGCAGATAACACTAAGTTTCAGTTACAGACCTGTCCCCACACAAACTGGTTCTTGAAGCTATGAGATTCTGTTGGTACCGCAAGTGTGCAAGTTAAACTGTCCTCTGAAGGATCCTACCTCGGCTCCCCCATTTGTTATCTATGACGTGGTTGTACATTCTGTCAGAATATGGAACTGCTACCAGAGAAGTTGATCTTCCAAATGGTTTGGATTTTGACCCTCATTCATTTCTAATATTTCAAAAGTCAGCTAGGCCCTTGTTCTCATTGGGGACCAATGACGCAAAGAGTTAGTGTCGCATGCCAAGCTGTCTCTTAATTGTGACTTGACCAAAACTGTTCAGCACATCTCAGAATGGGAAAAGGAGCTTGATTTTGGAATTCTCTCTCAAATGCCAGGACACGTGAACCTCAAACTTCCCCAGTCATTCTTTGAGTATAGAATGCGCATGAGAAACTCCAAGCAGAAAAGAGTTAGTTTCTGATGCTTTAAGCTGGGGAATGCTCAGATCAAATTGTCCAACATTGTGCATAGAGTGACTCACAGCTGTGTCATCATTGTGAGCTGCACAGCAATTCCAGCGAGCCTGTCTGCAGCTGCCATTATCTGTAGAAGGTACTCGCTCTTCACATTTGTGCTTTGGGCCTTTGTGGGGAAGTTGTCACTTTCAAACTCCACCCTACCCCATCCCACAAAAAGCAGAGGACACATCTCCTGAGTTCTCTGTGTTTCACCTCTGTCTCACCCTTGTCTCATGTGTGTAGGGGCCCGGAAGGTCAGAGTGTGGAGCAGAGAGCTGGTCCTACATTCGACAAGTGAGCCTGTCCCAGGACTAGAACAAGCACTAGCCTGGAAGTGAGTAATGAGTGGCATGTGGATGAGGTTGTGTTTTGTTCACTGGCTGCGGGGTTTCCTGAAGGATCTTTCCCTCCTGCTTTGAGCTGCCCTCCTGGTCAAACATGAAAGGACGTTTCTCAGGACGGCTCTCCCTTCCGCTTAGGAAGTGAGACCAGAGCTGAGAGGAGAGTTGGGCCCTACGTGTGGCCTTAGAGCAACACCTCATCAGTCGGGCTCGGTGCTCGGAGGGACAGCAGCACTTATTCTCTCCGTACTAATATGACTTTCTACAGGGGTGTTGTGAGCCCTGAGTAAGGTCTGAGTGGTGCTGCAAGAGTCTTGACTGGAGGCCTGATAAGAGCATGTGCTCTTCTGCTCCTTTGGTTTGTGTGCTTCTGGGCAGGGGGAAGCAGCCAGCTGTGTTCCTTGTCTTAAATTTGCAAACAATCAAATGTGGTCAATCAGGCATTATCCTCTCATTTGTTTTAAGGCCCTCTGGAAGCCTGATCGCATCTACACAGGAGAAGCCCAACAAACATGATGTTGTCTTCTTTGAGAAAAATGGCCTTCTTCATGGGGAATTCACCCTCCCGTTCCAGAAAGGCCAAGTCAAGGTAGGTGAAGTATCCAGGCTACTGCCCTCCCACGAATGCAGTGCTTGCTACCACTTGGCGCACCTCTCTCCTGGAGTCTGCTGAATCTGAAGGGCTCTTGGTGAAGACCAAGAGCTGAAAAACCCCAAACCTAGAGTAGCCTGGATCCAGATATCGAATTAGCTGTTGGTTCCCATCTTTGTAGTGGGCTGAATCTAAACTGCAGATCCAAATTTGTGTCTAGCTCCGATCTTTGCAGACTGGGCCCATGGTTGCCTTTCGTCACTGACAGACTTGCCCTGAGTCTGCTGAAAGAGAGGAGAGAGAGAAAGCACCAATTTGTGGCTCTTTACAAGAGAGGTTGGGTGAAAGTCTTTTGTAGTATGCACAGGGCCCAACTCAGGAGTACTAAGTCATAGTTGGCCCTGTTGACTCCAGTTGGGCACTCAGCACCTCTGAAAATTCAGACTTCTTTAAAATCAAGCTCTTATCTCTATTGGTCACAAAGTGCTAGGAGCAAGAGAGAAGCAATGGACCCAACCCGTCTCCCAGTGAAGTCAGTGGCAAGCTTCCAGTGACAGCATTGGGAGCTGGGCCAGGCCCTGTGGGGTTTTTTAAGTGTGCTCCTATGTAGGAGACAGTAGCTCCTCCAGAGGCTCTACGTGGCCACCAGGATCTCCTGGAGACAATGCTTCCTGCCTCTGGCTGGCCTCACCCCAGGGGCGGGGGCGGCGTGCTGGCGCTGCTTCAAAGACACTGCTGTGCCTTGTGCCTCGACTGGGAATGCATGGGAAAGAGTAGGAGCTAAAGTATGGCAGCGTGCTACTGTTGTGTGACTGGAGGGTGTGTGATTCCCCACTGGGCTTGCTTAAGCTGTTCCCTCCAGCAAGCCCTGTGCTGAGTGTATAAGAGGTTCTGCTTAACACACACCCCCAGCTTTCCTAAGCAAAGCTGGGGTCTGTCATCTTAAATTCATGCCTGGGGGATTTCCTAGCATAAGCTTCGCAATCTGTTACTGCTTTCTATTGCCTGCGATGGGGTCCTCCCCTTGTTCTGTCTGGGGAAGGAGGGAGCCAACGAACATTTTTCAGTTTGAGTAAATAATTTGGATAGGACAGCTGCTTCCTACATGGACAAAAAGACCAATGGGAGATTCTGCCCCATCAGGTTAACGAGCTGCTTTGGAACTCAGACTCTACAGTCCTGGCAGTTTGGCTGGAAGAGCTTAAGAAAGAAAACGGCTCAGAGACAAGCACCTATGGTAAGAATACCCCCAAGGCCCTGGCTCCCCCAAAATACATATTAATTAGGTGGTGCGGAGAGGCAGCACATACTAGAAGATGTGGAGAGATTCTCCTCAGTGTTGTGAGGTACCTATGCAGGGTGAGGAGAAACTGCACTAGTTTCCTGGATTTTTGTGCATGGGCATTGTCCAGGCCAGCTCCTCTGAAAGCAAGCCAATGTTCACCATCCAGCAGCCAGCAGCGGGCTTCTGAAACAGCTATGCCAGGATCTGGCAGATCCCTGCCCTTAACGCTAATGTCCTCTTTGGGGAAAGGTCTTTTTGCAGGGAAGGGGAGGGGCAGAGGCATTTTAGGTTCGTTTGGGAAAATTCTGAGGTCGGGGTTGCCTTGTGCTGGATGCTGCACAGATACAGTAAGAGACAGCCCCTGCCCCAAAGAACTCATCACCTTAATAGGCGAGAGAGAGAGGATGGATCCAGTCTAGTATGTTAACCCCAAAGTTAGTCTTGCTCCTGGAGCAGTGTGTGGCTGTTGAAAGTTAGACAAGCTGAAGGGATGCTGAACAAATCTTTGCTTGTGGCCATGACAGAGATAGGGCCTGAGCTGCAACATTCAGCTAAAACTGCTGGGTCCCCCTAAGCCGTGAGTGGAGAGGGTCAGGCTGGTTGCTTGCTGTGACCTTACTGCCTCAGCCCTTGTGCAGTGTATAATAATGCCATTTCTCTGGGTAGTTCAGCTCTGGACGGTAGGGAACTATCACTGGTACCTGAAGCAGAGCCTGCATTTTGGCAGTGCTGAGAAAAGCCAGCTTGTGTCGCTGCTGTGGGACCCTGAGATCCCGTATCGACTGCATGCCCTCTGCAGAGGATGGCACGCCCTCTGCTACGACTGGCACTGGAGCACCGACCGCAGCCCTGGGGAGGAGAGCCACCCCGTGGCCAACGTGGCTGTTATTGATGGAGGTGATTGTTGGAGACTAAGTAGGTGGGAGAGGGGATGGAAGGGAAATGTGTTAAATGTACGTGTGTCTGGTGGTTAGCAGGTGTGTCTGTCTGGGGTATTGCAATATGTGAGTGCTACTCTCTTGCAACTGAGGGACCATATGATAAAATACACAAGTGTGTGGGACACTTCCCTCCTTCATGGCTAAATCCAAAGCCTCTTGGAGTCCATGGGAGTTGCCCAATTAAATTAATGGGCTTTCGATCAGGGCAAAGCAGCCCTCTGAAGCCTTCTTTCTATTCCTGTGGCAGTGTTGCTGCGTTTGTTAGTCTGAGTCAGAGCTGGAGTCACAGACAGGATGGTCCACAGCCAGATTTTTCTGTTTTCTCTTGTGCAGATAAGGTGCTGGTGACGGCCTTCCAGCATTCTGTCGTGCCACCACCCATGTGCACCTACCAGCTCCAGCTCCAGCAGGCGGTGAACCAGGTCACATTCCACACAGACCCCACGAAGAGCACAGACATTGCTGTCCTCGATGCCGGCAACAGGCTTTCCATTTACAGATCTGGTGTGTTTTCTCATTCTTTCAGTTCCCAGGTTCACTGCACCTCTACCACCTCTGTGGTCTTCTCAAGGTTGTTCTTTTAGGTTTCAAACCTCTAGCTGTCACGTCTCTGAGCAGGGACCCATCTCCCTCTCCCTCTAGATGAGGTATCTAGTTTTGCTGTCCCCCTGCAGTTATCCATTACTATCCCAGCAAGTCTGATGTGAGTGTAGCACCTGTGATTCACTCTTGGCACAGTGAGCAGCCAGCTTTCACAGAGCAGAGTGTTTACTAAATTTAGAGCAGAAGAATTACAGAGAAAGCCAATCATAAAACAAGGATCAGTCTACCTGCATGCTGTGCTTACCAGGTGTCCCCATCTTCCCTCCCATTGTGGAGACCCTGACGGGTTCCAGTGCTTCATGCCCTTCCAGCAGGGTGTGCCAGCAGGTCAGCCCAAGGATCAAATGAGGGACAGTTCCTGCTGACCTATTTACACCACCAGCTCTTTGTTTATCTGGGCTTCTTGATCCCGGTCTGATCTGGTCTATGTAATTTATTCCAGCGGATGGTACTTCTCAGGAGTTGTTTGCATGTCCCCGGATTTTAGTTCGGGAGCATAGAGTGGCAAAATCTCATGCCATGGGTGAGCTTGTATCATAATTTCAATGGTGTCCCCCTCTGCAGTGTGGCGGGGGGACTTGCTGCCTCCCTTAAGCCCCACCCCACTTGCTCCCAGCTCCATGTCCTTCAGTTGTTGGAAATTATGATAATAGTGTCATTGGATCTGGGCCGAGTTGGGTATCATTCAAAAGCCATTGGTACCATTGCATTTGTGAGAGAAAACATGACAAACCTAGAGCAATTATGTAGATCTATATGTGAGAAAATGTTTACAAATCAACTTATTTTAATTATTCTTTAACACAGGGATGCATTGCTTACATTACAAAAAAAATCAACCTTTAGTAATTGTAGGGATGTTAGCCTTAACAAATAGAACTGAAAACATTTATGCATGAGACTTTATCCATGTTGTCTCCATCTAGGGCACCATTACTAGACACATTGTCACACTGATCCTTATCTGCGCTGCGTTTGCACTTCTCCGTACAAGACAGGCTGCTCTCTAAACATTTGCAGGGTGGTGAGCATCTGGTCTTTGCATACAAGCATTTGATTAGCTGATGGATTGATTTGGGAGTGTGTGGTATTTCACACATAACTGGTGTAATCAGTTGGTCCTCCAAGATCCATCCAAGCCTGATAGAGGAGGGTAGTTCTGTATGTGCTCAATCATTCTGGAGTTTGCCCTTGTAACAGCAGGTATAAATGCAATCCCTTGTCTGTGGCAATTTTTCTCTGTCTGTTTCTTGGAAAACACTTACCAGTGTAGCTCTGCAAGCGTGGTAATGGTGATCCTCAAATGGTAAACTCAGCATATGAATGAATGCCTCCAATCTCATAGACTCATAGGTCAGAAGGGACCAATATGATCATCTA
>ML675650.1:5898135-6018538 GCA_007922155.1 Mesoclemmys tuberculata | reverse complement strand
AATTCCCTGCAGTAACTCAGTTCCCATCCCATCAACATTCCCACAGAACATTGAGCAGACTTATCTGCCGATAATCCAAATCAATTGCTCAAAATAAACTATCCCATCATAACATCATGTCATCAGTGACTGTCTCAGCTGTTCCAAGCACTTTCAAAGGGAAGAGTCTTCAGAGACTGAATCAAATGCCTTCCAACAAGATAATTTGGTGTTTTCAGCCAACTTTCCAGTAGTGCCACATCCTGAAAGGGTGTAGAAACCTTGCCATGTGGCATTGTTTAATGGTCTGAGTGATAGGAACATGTCTCTCAGTGTTATATAGCAATTCTGTTTCTCAGCAGCAGGCACAAAAACAGAACCTTATGGAAGTCTTGGGTAGTGTCTCAAAGAGAGCACTAGAACATCTGTCTTGCGCAAAAACACAGATTTCATAGCACCTCTGTCTGTTGCATTGATGGCTTGCAAGAAGTTTGTGTCAGCCTCCTCATGGGAACTACGAAGAAACTTCACTGAACTGCGAGGCAGCAGCTTCATTATACCATGCAATAACAAAATTATTGAAGCAATTCTTCACATGCATGAGCATTTTTCCTGCAAGATATGCTGTTAACTCATTCTTCTTGCTAGAATGAGATGGTAGCTATATCATTGTGACATTGGAGGTATTCTTGGAGTCAATTACTTTGCACTGGACAGCTACAATACCATGGAGTCTCCTCTTTCTGGTGATATTTTTTAAATTGATTCTTCTGCATACTCATCATCAATCATGAGGTAGACGTCATTATAGGTCCAGTATTTTCCCTGTAGCCTTATAATGAAGATTTTAGACAAGTTTTGGCAAGTGTTAACTGTTTTCAATTTGTTGAGCGTTTTTACTTCAGCACCACTGTCTACATTTGCTATGCTGAAAGGTCTCCACTGGTGAAAGATACCAGTCCCGTTGTCAGTATGTGATAGATTAGGAAGACCATGCAAAATGACCATGAGTTTGCTTTTCACCTGGCACACATGCATTGTTCTGTTGCATTTGAACATCGATTGTGGTACTATGAAGAACTCATACTTTCCCAAAGTCTCACATAGATCAACATCACACTGAGATCTGGAAACAACCAGGAGACGAGCAAATAATGACCTGTCTGCGATATAGCTCTGTACTAGTCCCTACCACCTTCACTCTAATTTTCTTATTTACATTCCAGCACAGCTTTCATCTGTTCTTGATTGGAATCCATAGACTGACGGAGCCTTGGATAATTCTTTGGGTTTTGAAGACGTCATACAAGTCATGATCCAAAGTATCCATTCATCTGACATCTTTAACAATCTCATCACTGAAGATTGTTTGTATTAATGAGCTCCTGTAGGTCATCCACTGGGGATCCCTGAAACTCCCATGAAAAGCAGGGCAAAAAGCTTTTCTGTAAAAATTTAGCAGTTGCAAATAGTCTTCATATTACTGTTGACATCAGCGCTGTTTTCTGACTTTGATAGTGCCACGGTTTTTGCAGCTTTTAAGAATATGTGCTGTGATTCACATCTGCCGATAGGATTGCTAAAAACTTCATCCATATCCCACAGTTCATCTTCAATAAGTGCTTCAAGAGCCTTTCTACTAAGCATTTGTTCCTCTTCAGTCCCATTTAAAGCTGTTTCTCTGTACTTAGCCTCTAGATTGGCCATGGCCACCACTTTCCGGTCCATTACAGCCTCTGGAAGGTAATTCATGAACAAATTTGAGTTGCACAGTTTGCAGTAGTAAAATAAGTATTTTTCTGTTGCTTTTATCTTTTGATGCAACACATTATGTACCTTCTTAGTGTATCATTCAGTGTGATATGCAGTGTCATGTGTGGGGGTCATTTGGGTCAATGCACCCATTTTACTTTCAGTGCAACTTTCTCGCTGACTGCTTCATGAAGTTTTTCACACATCTCACATATTGAAACTGTGCTCAATGGATATCCTTGGGTTTTTGGCTTAACACAGATGAAGCAGATGTTCTTCTCAAAACACATTCCATAGCTAGTGTAAGGCAAGTCTCACCTACAGCTGGTGCTTGTCCTGACATCTACAACATACTTCCTCTCCAATTTAGGTCCTCTGTGATGGTGCTTTCGAAAGATTCAGCTACTATTCAATACTCTTTCTCTTCCCATTGGTGCCTACAATTGATCAAGACCAAAGTAAAAATAAGGATTTTGTAATAAATTATTTTGGAATTGTAATTAATTATGTGGTGTGTTATATGTCATGTAACTATGTGGGTACTGTTTGCGGATGGATTCCAATAATTTCTGCCTGGATGCTATCATCTTAACCAGTACCTCATTACAATTCATAACAGATAAATAAAGCTGAGAATCCGTTCCACTGAACCACTTAATTTTTGTGAATGATGGCAAATCAACTTGAAGCACTCCTTCTATTTATAGTAATCACTAACATTAAAAAATGTAATCAGGTATCCCGTTCTGAGCACTAGCTGGTAACGCAGCACTGACAGCCGGGCCACAATTTGACTTTGAGTGCTACATGTTTGACATGCCTGTGTTAAAGAATAATTAAAAGTTGATATTTTTAAATGCTTTTGTGAATATATATCTGCATAATTGTTCTAGGTTAATCATGTTTGGTACCACTATGTTCAAGCAAGAAATGGCTTTTGAATGATACCAACTCAGACCACTTGCAATGACACAGTATTATTAAAATTTCCACCAATCTGATGACCTGGAGCTGGGAGCCAGGGGACACCAAGTCTCCGCTGCCAGGCTGCAGAGGGTGGCACATTGAAATTAAGTTTCTGTAGATTTTTATGATTCTCCTAGTAATTATCTCCTTCCCACACAAACACAGACTGACTTTTAGCTCATGAGGGAAGCTTGGCAAGGCTGCCCTGTGTAGCCAGAATACAATCCCCAGCTCACAAGGATACAGATCACATTGCCAGATACACAAGTTAATGAATATCCCCTGTGCCCCTAGCGTCTGGCACATCGTGGAATAATTGTCTTTTTGAAGTTTACATACTTCCAGGGTCTGGTATCTGTCACCTTTTGCGCATCATATTCCATGCCTGTACCTAGGCTTCCTATTCCTCCCTCTGTGTGAGCTGTGCTGAGTGATGCAGGTGCATGCAGATCACCCTGGAGCACATCACTTTCACTCTCAAATGCCCAGGTCTCATGTGGCCCAAGCCTTGTGCGTATGGCTCCTTTTAGTTGATGGGAGGTTCGCATGATAAGCAAACACTGTTAGTACCATTCCAGCTGGGCACCAGCTCAGATGACTCCTTGCTGAAGCACATGTGTTTGCTGTGTGACTTGTTCCTCCTACTTCCTGCAGAATGCAGTGGGGCATAATGCATGGACTGGCAGGGCTGGTTTGGTATCTTAGTCCTGGGAATGGCTGGGATCCTAGAGTGTAGATGGGAAAGGCCCCCCAGAATTAGCTCAGTGCAGGATCAATCCCTTGTGGACACCATTGAACAGCACAGCTGTCAATGTGCTGAGCAATAGGGCTTCCCCCACCTGTCCAGGAAGGCTGTCACCTGTTTTTGGTTTCATGATGCACACTGAGGGCTGGTCTATACTTACCTCCGACATTCAGTGGCAGTCAAAGGGGGATATGCAAACGATTTAAAAAACTTGCGTAACTCACATCTACTCCGCTGCTTCTGTTCTGCATGGCGTCCATAGTGCGCTGCGCCGCTTTCGGAGGTGGTTTTCATAGGTAGATTTCTGGATCAACTAACCGGGTCTTTACTGACCACTCAGTCGATCCAGAGCAATCAACCTGACGGCGGCGAATTTGCCACCATCACTATAGACCTAGCCTAAGAGCATGACCTGCTGTGCACAAAAGCGAATGAGAGGTAGTTGACGTAGGAAGAGAGAAAGCATGATGAATTTCAGGCCACGGCATGTTGAATTGCCCTCAGTAATGGTTAGATCAGGAGCAGTGTATTTTGCAAATCGCTGGTGGTTGTGCATGAGGAGTGCTCTAACATGCCTGTATGGTCCATTTGCCAGGTGACAGCACTGTGCAGGACCCCACTATTACATTTGGAGGAGGTGGATTTAAAGCTTCTGTCAAAACACCTCATCTGGAAAAATGCTACAGGTACTGCAAGCCTACTGTGAGCTGTGGGAAACGGGGCCCCGACCTGAGTCTAGGCAATGCTGAGTGGTGAGTGGTACCTCCTGCTTAGCTTAAGGAGCCCTGTTCCTGCTATGCAGGGACTCTGGCCTTCCAGAGACACTAAGGAAGTCCATGTGAAGCTTTGGCCGGCCAGTGTGGTGCTCTCGTCCCCAGAATAGCTGGTTTGGGACTGAGCTCTGATGGCTAGCAGAGGCTGTGCCCATCTCCAGGATCTTTGGTTTTAGCATGGGAAGGAACACCGTGTTCTGGCACCCCTAGCAACAGGCTTTGTCGTACCGTAGGCTGTCCTTGCCTCCCCGGGGATGTAGGCAGTGCAGGAGTGAGGCGCACTAGTGCAAGGCTGATTGTGCTGGTAGGGTCACTGAGTGCTTTAATCCCTCCCCTCTCTGTACTCTCGCATGCCAAGCCCAGTTGACTGGCCGGTGAGTCCCACTTTGGGGAAGCTAACAGCTCCCTAGGCACATGGCATGGGGTGCCAGATGCGCCACCTTGTGCTAAAAGTGTATGCTACAGGTCAGTGGGCTCCCCCAGTCTGCATAGAGTGTGACTATACTCTGATCACCCATGTGTGAAGTAACCTTTTTTACCCCTTGCTGACTGCAGTGCCAGGGATGGCCCTCGTCTTCAGCTAATGATGATGTGGGTGACTGGCACATTGACACTGATTCTCCATCTGTCTCTTGATCCTACAGAGTCGAGGTGTGCTGCGGCGAGGGCGGGCAGGTGAACCCACTGGCTCTCCGGCTTCTCACCTGGCTGCAGGACGATACCTTCTTGGCAGTCAGCCAGGGGCAGCTTGCCAAACACTCGGTCATCCACCATCTGACTGGAGGTCCTGAGGCAGAGGAAGGGTGCCTAGCTCTCCGGTACTGGAAAGGATCTTTACACTCCTCGTGCAGTTTATGGAAACTTTTAAGTGATTCTAGAAATGAATAAAGGCCTCTCAGCACATCTGCTCTAGGGGCCTCTGGGATGGGCTTGTGGTACATGTGTTGGCTGGCTCCTGCAGGTGAGCTAGTGTGGCCTGTGAACTCTGAGTGCTAGCAAGCTCCTCCCTGCAGTTGTCATATGATGGCTGGTCATGGGGATCTCTTGGAGGAAGGTGTCGCACCAGATTGTATACCTGTGTGCTGCAGTGAAAGGCACTGGAAATGGCTCTGTAATATAAGAGTTCATGTGGGGCCACGCACCCCTGGGTCAGCACCCTTAATGGGGTCTTGGCAGAGATGCAGTTGAATGAGTATGGGAAACAAGCTGCCATGCCTTTCCGAGGGGAGCTCCCATGGGATCAGGGCCAGACACATTGGGGGCACAAAAATGAGAAGCTAAATAACGGACTTGGCTCTTCAGGGATGCCAGTCCAGCATCTCCCCTCAACCCTGAGCTCTACCTCCCTTCCCCCCCCCCCCCCCCCCCCCCCCCGGAATAGCCAAGAGATCTTCCACTGCTGCCATGCCCAGCTGGCCATGTGTAATGTGTGTAATGGATTCTGTGGCCTCTCCCAGGGATTTAGAAGACCCCACTGCTCATGCCTGGTTAGCTGGCCCAGGGAGGCAGCTGAGGCACTAGAGCTAAATTTACAGCTTGGGGGCAATAAAGTTGAATGGCCACTTGGTCAGAATAGCTGCTGCTTTTCTGTATATCTATGGGTGCTGCATCAATGCCTGTGCGCTCTCAACCCAAGAATACAGAACAGTGTCTGTAGGCCCATGCTAGCATAAAACAGCACCTCGTACCTCCTAAGAAGTAAGGCCCAGCCACCGTGCAGTTTCTTCTCAACCTCCTGGAGCTCAAGACGGAGTGATTGCTTGTCCAGCTGACTCTACAGCTTCCAGCCTTTTCTCAGTATTCCATTATTCTTTCAATTTCTGTATTTCTTAGTTTTGTTTCTGATTAGTTTATTTTATAGTTGTGATTAGAAGAGAATTAATCCCCTCTCTTTTACTTCGGCTGACCACCTCCTGGGTTATGCCAAAGGCCATGAGGTTTAAGCCCTGCCAGACCTGCCACAAGTCTTTTCCTTGTAGTGACAGGCATTTCAAACTACCTCTGCTGCCTAGGAGACACCTATGTCCTGTTTAAGGGTAAGATGTGTACAAGCAGATAACGAGAAGATAGAGAAAATAGATTCAAGCTCCTTCTAATGCAGTGATCTCTTGCCCCAGTGGAGTCTACTTTCTGCCTTTACATTGGCCTCAACATCTCAGGTTGTCTTTGTAGCAGCAGCACTTTCAGAGGCGAGAACTCTTCTATGAAGAAGCCTCTTTCTCCTTCCAGAGGGCCTAAGAAGAGGTCATCCCAAAGATCTAAGGGAATCTTACTTCCCTTAAGGGGAATAGCTAAGGCTCCATTCAAGTCCAGTACTGAGCCACTAGTACCATACAAGAAGCAGCATGTGCACAAGCTTTCTAGCAGACAATATAGGGAGCAGCTGATCTTGAATAGTCTGATTGTTCCAGACACTGAGATGCATGTACATGACCTACAGGTACTGTCACTTCCCTTGCATCATGGCTCTGAGGTTAGACACGCTCCTCTGCAAGCCTTGCTAGTGTACCCTCTCACTGTCCCAGCTTCATTAAGCCTCAGAACCGACTCAGTCTGCTAGACACCAAAGCCCTCCAGCACTTTCCAGATTCCTCTCTGAGTCAGACCAGTGGTCCATCTAGCCTAGGATCCTGTCCTTCAACAGTGGCCAGTGCCAGATGCTTCAGAGGGAATGAACAGAAAAGGGTAATTTTTAAGTGATCCATCTGCTGTTCTCCAGCCCCAGCTTCTGGGAGTGGATGACTTACCATGGTTCCTTCCCCAGTACCACCCAGACTGATTGAGCCTTGGTTGGACACTGGTACCAGCACCTTTGTCTGGGGCCCCACCCTTCAGCCCAGCGGATGATTTTTCTTTGGGCTCTGAGATCTCAGTTCAGGACTCCTGTTCCGCATCTTTCTACCACATCCAACTGATCTAATATTCGGATGAAGCCTTCTCAGATCCACCCAGATGTCCTAGACCTAGAGGTTAGAAATATCCATAGGGCCCCTTCCCTTATCTGCCCCTTCAGTGGGCCTACAGGAATCCATGGGGTCACCTTGGTGAGTAATTTTTAAAAAGCCCCAGTACCTGCTGGTACCACATCATTCACCAGTGGAACAGTCTTTAGTACCACAGACGTCCACACAGAACTGTACAATCTCCATCTGGTATCTTATTCCCCCTCGTCATAGGAAAAACCTTGAACCTGACATCATGGTTCCTAGATGGTTCTCAAGCAAGGAGCTAACCGGTTTGGACAAAGTCCAGTCAGTTCTCTTATCTAGTAGAAAACAGTACCAGCAAGACATGAAAGTGGAAACGTTTCCATTCCTGGTTTGCTCTTCCCTCTTCTCAGGCCTCAGAGGTTCTGGTTTCCAAGATCACAGACTGCCTGTTGGATTTAAAGATACATGGTCTGTCAGTGAGCTCGGTCAGAGTACATCTGGCCACTATTACAGCCTTCCATCAAAGGTTTCTTGGTATTTGCCCATCATACTACAGCTAGATTCCTCAAGCATTTAACCAAATTGTTTTCCCCCATATGGAACCGGGGTCACCAGTGGGACCTCGGTTTGCATCTTAATTCTCTAAGGAACACTCCCTTTGAACCAATGGCTTCCTGTTCTCTCTTTCATCTCTCTCTCAAAACTTCATTCCTCACGAATGGGAGAGCTCAGTGCCCATATGACACATGTGGCACATATCACCTTTTATAAAGACAGGGTTACACTGTGTCCCCATCCTCACTTCTTTCCGAAGGCCTCGTAGAATACCATATTAATTGAGAGGATTGTCTCCCAGTGTTCTACCCAACACCTCATGCCTCCACAGAGATCAGCCTTAGAAACTGGTCTTCTACATTGACAGGATTTAAATCTTTTGGGCCTCTCCTACGCTATTTGTATCATTGGCAGAGAGGATGAAAGGTCAACCTATTTCCACCTAAAGGCTCTGAAAGTGGGTTTCAGGGTGCATCTTAACCCTGCTATAAATCTGCTAGGATGCACCCCATGCAGAGTGACGGCATATTGCACTCCATCTACTTTTATAGCTCTACTGACGTCACTTTTATATCAGATATTTGTAGCACCGCAACTTTGTCTTCTAGCCATACCTTTTGCGAAGCGTTATGCTGCTGTTCCTGCTTCCAGGGATGATACTGCCTTTGGTAACATGGTCCTCCGAACTGTCTTGGATTTGCTTTCTGAGCATACGTCTGCACATCACCCATCTCCTCATTGAGTTACTGCTTGGGAGTCTCTGATGGGGGAGCACCCATAGGGACAGATACTCGGAGAGGTTACTTACCTTCTAGTAACTTGAGTTCTTTGAGTTGTGTCTCTACGGGTGCTCCGTCTCCCATCTTCTCCCTCTCAGCTATGGAGGCTTTGCTTTGCAGTCAAGAAGGAACTGAGTGATGGCAGGTCCATGCCTCCTTACATGCCTTCATGTGGGGACACGAGGTGCTGCTTTGCACAGGCGTGGGCCCATTCTCCAGTCGAGAGTGCACAGGCGCATGTGTTGTATGATTGAGCACCTGTAGGGATGAAACATCTTGACAAACTCAAGTTACTGTAAAGTAAGTAACTGCTCCTTTTGACCAATGGCAGGACTGTAGCTACAACCCCTCTGCTTCCTCAGTGTGCCCCAGGCACCTCTTAGTGAGCCCCGTGGCCAGGTATCTTGCTGGGAAAGCTCTGTGTTTTGTAGCAGTGTTTAACTTGGTTATACTGTCCAGCTGGGTTTAGCCTGAGTTCTCTTCCTGGTAAAGCTCCTACCTTCAGAGAGTTGGGTTGAAACATGGGCAGACAAGCTCCTGTGTGCTGTGGGGGTCCACTAAAGCCTGGCAGCACCCGACGTTGCAGTTCTGTGGTGTCAGCAGATCTGAACTATGTTTGAGTTGTGCCTGAACATGCTAGAGCTGTGGGCTTTGCAGGCTCTCTGACCATCGGGGAAGCAGGGTTAAGACATGCCCACTTGTACTCCGAGACTCATGATGAAAGTGAGACCTTCAGTGCACCATGATCAGTGAAGTGTTGCTGGCAGGCACAGGGGCCTTGCCAGTGGAGCCCAATGGGGGGACTGGGGCCAAGACTTTCCCTCTCTTCATCTCAGTATTAATTGAATTGGTGTAAGTTTAACATCATGCCGCAGAGAGCTGTTATGGAGATTGAGCCTTCTGTGAACGTGCTATCTATCCATTCACTTCCAACAGGCACGACCAGAAACAGTATCTGCTGGCTGCTCCCTTCCCACCCCATTAAATGCAGAGGAATGTCCTGTGCACAGGATGCATATCCACTGTAGCATTGTAACATTCTCTTGTGTACCTTATTCTAGCTTGTCTGTGCTTGTGGATGGGGATGTGATCAGCCTGTGCTGTAATCCGAAGACCAGAGCAGTAGCTCTGCAGTTGGCTGATGGGCGGACACTGAAGTACCTCTGGGGTGAGTGTAAGAGATGTCTGGCTTAGGAACTGATTGCTGTCACAGAACTGTCCTGAAGTTTAACTAGCCAGTTAGCGTACATGAATGTGCATTGACCTGGTGAGTTGATGATGATGTTTTTCACAGTAACAAACATCTCAGAGCCAAGTAAAGTACTGATTTGTATCTGAACATATATAATTTTAAAAGAAAATAATGGCATTAGCTCTGCTTTGAAATGAAAGGTCAAACACAGTGGCTTTTGAAGGACAGATGTGGTCTTGGGGGCTCAGTGACTTTTGCCCCTTTATCCCTAATGGAACACATTTTCCACTGAGCCCATAGAGCCCACCACCCTCTCAGCCCACCTGCTGTCATGGATCCACAAGAATTATGCTGTGTCGCAGCTGTTAAATAGACCCTTTGAGGAACCCCTTCAGTGTGTCAGACCCTAAGGGGTCCCACTCATGCTCCAGGGCCTATCCTGAAGGAACACACCTCTGAGATTGAGCCCCTGTGCTCCACAGTCCTGTTCACATCATGAGCTCTGCTGTGTGAGTCCAACTGAGATAGACTTCTGGTAGAGACTTGTACACCATTCAAGAATCAGTGAACCTTTCACGCGTTTGCAGTGACACCAGGCAGCATTTCCCAAACAGTAGCATTTGTTAGTCAACTGAAACTCAGCATTGGAAGTCCTTAGATTAACATAGAGCAATAAAGGTTCAGACATAGTCCATCTGGCTAAGCCAGTGCCATCAGCTAGCCAGGCTGATATGAGCTCCATTCCAGGCTTGTGCGCCCTTTCTCTCTGACCTTTTCTTGGGCCCTGTCTACACTAGCACTTATGCTGGCAAAACTCTTGTCACTTGGGGTGTAAAGATACACCCCTCTGAGCAACATAAGTTTTGCTGGCATAAGCACTAATGTGGACAGCGCTATGTTGATGAGAGATGCATTATCACCGCTCAATCAGGTGGTTTTATTATGTCAGCAGGAGAGCTCTCTCCCACTGACATAATACGGCTACACAAGTGCTCTTACAGCGGCACAGCAGTACAAATCTTACAGCAACATAGCTGGATCAAGTGTACACTAGCTCTCAGTTCTAGGTGACAGCCCTGTGTCTCTTCAGATGGCAGCACTTAATTCCACCCCCTGGCACCTTTCCCTTGGTTCTCAAGCGGGCCCTTAGCTTGGCTTCCCTCTTGAGGGGTGAGGGAAAATCTCCTTGCTGGTTGTTTGCTAGGGGTGAACATTCTGGTAACGGGGACTTCCTATTGTCTCATCCCATTGATGTGGGTCCGTTTCAGCAGGTTCCAGGCAGTTACTTGATGACCCATTAATTGTGCCCCAGACAGCAAGGTGACACATACGCCTTATACCTACTGTTCTGCCCCAGGAGGAGACATAATCCTTTTGCCCCCACTCGGTAGCAATGCAAAGGAGAGAAAGTGAGGCACACACAGGATTCATACACATGTTACTGAAAATTCCTGCTTAGTTACACCTGCTCTGTGCTGGGCTCCAATGATCTCCAAGCTCCATTCTGCTTCGAACATTCTCTCATACTCTGTACGAGTACATTCTGTTGTAAACGTTTTTATGAGGCACGTCTGTGAGGAAGGGCCATGTTCAAGTAAGTGTAACATTTGTTTTATCAGCTGAGTTGGAAAATAGCCTTAATCTTCTCTGTTAATCTTTAGAGGCTCCTACTCCAGCCCTCGAACCTTGGAGGAGCAGCAGTGGCTCTGCTGTTCGGTTTCCTTCTCCTTGCGTGCAGACTGCACTGGCTGTGATTGGTGGAGAAGTAAGTCAACAACTAGTGGGTTCATCCCCAAACGCCTAGCAGGTGTTCATGTGGACCAGTACGAGGATAAGATCTAGAAATATTCCTTAGCATTGCTCTCTTCTCCTTGGTACCTGAACTGTGTGTGACCAGCATAGCCACCTACATGTGCATTGCCCAGAGAATGTGTGGTGGCTTATAATAAATGCACAAAACCCAGCATTGTTATGGGTTATTCAGCATTACATTCAGGTGGTAGGTCCCCATGGCAACTGCATATCTGCCCCATGGGCACATACAGCACTTGTCAATATTTTATATGCCATTAAACAATACAGCTGGACAGTATAACCAGGTTAAGTTATTGTGGGATCTCTACTTCCTGTGTGCAGTGTAGTGGTAGTTGTGTTGATCCCTGGATATTAGAGAGACAAGGTGGGTGAGGGAATATCTTTTACTGGACCAGCTTCTGTTGGTGAGAGAGACAAGCTTTCATACTACACGCAGCTCTTTTTCAGGTCTGTGTCACAGCTAAATACCAGATGGAACAGGTTGTTTAGCATAAGTGGTTAGCACATATTGTAAGGAACCATTCAAGGTAGAGTGGTCCATTAATGCCTCTGCTGTCCTAGAATAAAAGTGGGCTCAGTGGGTTACAGAATAAACTATTAATCCAGCATCTCTGTTCAGACCATCACTTTTAGTGTCTAGCAGAGTAATGAATTTAAGCTCCCAGGCTTGTCTTTTGAAAGTGTTGTGCAGGTTTCCTTTGAGGATAAGGACGGAGAGGTCAGTTATAGAGTCATCAGTTAGTGAGAAGTGTTCACCTACAGATGTTAGGGTGTTTTTTGTCTTTTATCATTTTCTTGTGTGAGTTCATTCCAGAGTGCAGTGATTGTCTGGTTTCACCCATGTTGTTGCTGGAGCATTTAGTGCACAATGTAAAGTATACCACATGGAGTGATTGGCATGTGTAAATTCCATGAATCTTGAAAGGTGTGTTGTGGGAGGTGTTGATCATAGCAGAAGTGGAGATATGTCTGTAAGTTTTGCATGTTATTGTGACAGGGTCTGGTGTTGGTGTGTCCTGGTCCATGGGGAGATTGCTTCTGATGATGGGGTTGTCTGAAGACCAGAACTGGGGGCGTGGCACTGTCTGAGAACACCTCCCCCCCGAACTTCATATTCACCAATGTCATGTAATGACTGGGGACCAACAGGCTTGGTAGCAATTCAGCAGAAAAGGACATGGGGTTACAGTGGACAAGAAGCTGGACATGAGTCAGCAGTGTGCCCTTTTTGCCAAGAAGGCTAACAGCACATTGGGTTGCATTGGTAGGAGCATTGCCAGAAGATCAAGGGAAGTGATTATTCCCCTCCATTCGGCACTGGTGAGGCCACATTTGGAATATTGTGTCCAGTTCTGGGCCCCCCACTACAGAAAGGATTTGGACAAATTGGAGAGAGTCCAGCAGAGGGCAACAAAATGATGAGGGGGCTGGAGCACATGACTTATGAGGAGAAGCTGAGGGAACTAGGCTTATTTAGTCTGTAGAAGAGAAGAATGAGGGGGGATTTGATAGCAGCCTTCAACTATCTGAAAGGGGTTCCAGGGAGGATGGAGCTAGGCTGTTCTCAGTGGTGGCAGATGACAGAACAGGGAGCAATGGTCTCAAGTTGCAGTGGGGGAGGTCTAGGTTGGCTATTAGGAAAAACTTTTTCACTAGGAGGGTGGTGAAGCACTGGAATGGGTTACCTAGGGCAGGGGTCGGCAAACCACGGCTCCCGAGCTGCATGCGGCTCTTCAGCCGCGTCGAGCCGCGTCCCCGGAGCCGTATGCGGCTCTTCAGCTGCGGTAAGGCGCGGCTCCCCTAGTGAGTAGGGGACCAGATTAAAAATTCCTCCCCTAGTGTGAGCCCCCACTCTGCAGCTCCGCCGCCGAAATTGACCAGACGACTCAATTTCATGGGGAGACTGCACCCAGCGCTTCCAGGTCCGCTGCCGAAATTGACCAGGATGAGTCAATTTCACGGCGGAGACTGGTCTGAACTGCTGGCTGCTGGGGTGCAGTGTGCTCGGTGCTCCATTCATCCGATCCTAGCCCGGCCCCTCTGTCGAATTTTAGAACGCACTGTGGTGCATTGTGGCCCTGGGAGTCAAAAAGTTTGCCCACCCCTGACGTAGGGAGGTGGTGGAGTCTCCATCCTTAGAGGTTTTTAAGGCCTGGCTTGACAAAGCCTTGGCTGGGATGATTTAGTTGGGGTTGTTTCTGCTTTGAGCAGGGGGTTGGACTAGATGACCTCAGGAGGTCCCTTCCAACCCTACTCTTCTATGATTCTATGATTATATGTTCTGTATAAGGTATGCCTCGTGTGGTGGTATTTTAGAAGTTTTGGTCTGCGGAATGTTAATATCTTGATGGACTGTATGCGCTAGTATATGTGAAGTTATGAAATGTTGAATATGCTACTAGAACGTGGCAAGGTGGGAAACTTCCACAAACAGCCTTTCATGCACAGCAATGACTGCTCCCACTCATTCAAAGATGGATTCTACTAACAGGGATTGTTTACAGTTGGACTTCATTAAGAAAGCATGTACACAGTGAAATACTGATTGACCAATGAGGACAACCCCCCAGTGATGTGCACTGACTGGTCCAGCAAGCTGGAAAAGACTATAAAAGAAGGGGCATAGGACTTATGACACATTTACCTGCGACAGGCAGAGTATCTTTCCCAGATCTGAAGAAGAGCTCTGTGTGGCTTGAAAGCTCATCTCTCTCACCAATAGAAGTTGGTCCAGTATTAGATAATACTTCACCCACCTTGTCTTTTTTACACTTCCTATCAGGGATGTTGCTAATTGTTGCATTAAATTATTGTTATGGTTTGGTTTTATTTTTCCAGGTAATTTTCTTTTTGGAAACTTGGCATTCCACATCTCCAAATCCACACACTTCCTCTACCATAGTGGGTTCCCAAGCTCCTGTTTCCATGCTGCTGCATGGAGGGCCTTGGGATGCTTACAAATTATGTAAAACAGTGTGCACTACAGAGCTGGATCTGATGGCTTTCAAGCCATTAGCTGTTGTTGCCTGACCAGATTCATTCAGAGATGGCAAGTGTACTATTATCAAGGATGCTGCCTAGGTCAAGTTTGAAGATTTTGGTAGAAAGATGTTGAGTGTTCAATCACAAGGTCCTGGAGATCCTTTTTTTAAAGCAAGTAAATACTTTTTACATTGAGATCTCAGCGATCAAACAAATGCCTATCCAGCTTCCTTCAACACTTCACCGCTGTGCTGAAAATAAGCGTGAGGCATTCCAGTCCAGTTTGGAAATCTGAAGATAAAGGGCTTACAGCAAAGCCCCATCTCAGTTAAAACAATGCTGTCACTAAACCAGTGTTGTAACATTGTAATTCTCCATTATTTTCATTATAGGAGGCCATCCTGGGTCTGACTGATCGATGCCGTTTTTTCATTAATGACATTGAGGTACCAAATCTTGTTTTGATGCTGTTTCACTTCTTTCCTCTGTGTGACTTATTAGATTTCATCTGCTGCTGCTCGTGCTCATAGACTTCATTGAATTTGCTTTTCACAGGTGGCTTCCAACATTACTTCATTTGCCACATATGATGAGTTTCTGCTGGTGACCACCCACTCCCACACCTGCCAGTGTGTATCTTTGAGAGACACGTCACTGAAAGGTAAATATTCAGATATGGCCTGTGGTACGTAAGAGGCCTTGATGTTTGTTTTCTGGGCCCTCTGCCTTCATGATGGAATCTAGTCAGGCTCCCACTTCCAAGGCTCCATGTCAATGCGCCAGTCTCACTTCCTAATTGTCCAGAGTGGCTACTTGTGATTGGTGCCAGTGAGCTCCCTGCATCCCCTCATGGGCTGTGACTGTGGGGGCTCCTTATCCGTTTCTGGGAGTAACCTCGCTCCCTCACTTCCCAGCCCTCACTAACGCAGGGAGGAGTAGCTTATTCTCTACAAACCATCGTTGACCTCTGATTTATCAGGAGGGAGCAAAGGACACTCAAAATCACCACGCTTCAGCCTGGAGAAAGAGGGGGAGCAGCCAGGGGCAAGATTGGCCATGCAGACCACCTGCCTGAAAGACCCCCCAGAAGAAGCAGTGGCTAGGGACAGGACTGGCCGGGTGGGTCACCTGTGAGAGAAGCAGCCTGTTGACAGGAGCCTCCTCTACTCTTTGACAGATTGCCTTTGCCTCCCAGAACAAGGCTGTGTGCTCCCAGTGGGAGTGGGTAGAATGGAAGGGATGCCCAGGATGAACCATGCTGAGCAGCATCTGACTGGCAACTGGAAATGGGAGACTTGGGGAGGGTTGTGAGGGTAAAAAGGATGACGAGGAATGGCAAAGTACATGTTCTGTGCTTCTGGCAGCTGCTTGTGTGTCTAACTGCCTGGTGTCTAGACTCAGCCTCTTGGGCAGTGGCTGTCGTCTCTAGCCTGTGTGTGATAGTGCCTGGCATGATGTGGCTCTGAGCCTGACTGGTGCCCAGAGGCACTACCAGAACATCCCTTACAGTGGATGGGTTCCCAGCCAGGAGCTCAGCAGATGCCCTGTGGCTGGACTGGGGAAGTTGCTCTGTATGTAGGAGCTTGTCATACCCTTGCTGACATCTCTGCCATTCTCAGTTCTGCAGGCAGGCTTCAGCAGCACCCCTACCCCCAACAATGAGACATTACGCAAGGTGGAGCGGGGCTCCCGCATCGTCACCGTTGTGCCCCAGGACACCAAGCTCATCCTGCAGGTCAGCTCTCGTTTTACTGCTGCAATGCCACGTGTGGGGGTGGGGCTTCCCCAGTGTAGGCTAACGCAGCACCCAGCTTAAGAGGTAGATGGCCTCTTTGTTTAATTTTCATACAAATGAAGCCATTTGTCCAAAGCCACCTGCTTTGATACCATCTATCCTGTGCTTCATATGTTCTTGCCCCTGCTCCCACAAAAATGTGGAGGCTAACTGAATGGAAATTAAAAGGAACAGTCACGAGTAAAATGCCTGCAAACTGCATGGCAACTTTAAAAAAAAAACACAACATAATAGAGGTTCAGACTAGATGTATACCCCAAATAAAAGAGCGTTGAGGACCAAAAAAAGCCACCATGGGTTAAAATGGGTAAACTAGGCGGTTAGAGACAAAAAGGCATTTTTTAAAAATTGGAAGTCAAATCCTACTGAGGAAAATAGAAAGGAACATAAACTCTGGCAACTCAGGTTTAAAAGTATAATTAAGTAGGCCAAAAAGGAATTTAAAAAACAACTTGCTAAAGAGACAAAAGCTAACAGCAAAAAAATTTTTAAGAACATCAGAAGCAGGAAGCCTGCTAAACAATCAGCCTGATCAAGATGCTGAAGAAGCACTCAAGGAAGACAAGTCAGTTGTGGAGAAGCAAAATGAATTCTTTGCATCCATCTTTACTGCAGAAGATGCAAGGAAGATTCTCACATCTGAACTATTCTTTTTAAGTGTCAAATCTGAGGAACTATTTCAGATTGAGATGTCAGTAGAGGAAGTTTTGGAATAAATTGAAAAGTAGTAAGTCACCATCAGATGCTGTTCATCTAAGAGTTCTGAAGGAACTCAGATATGAAATTGCAGAACTAGTAACTCTGATATGTAACCTATTGCTTAAATCAGCTTCTGTACCAGATGACTGGCGGATATCTAATGTAACGCTGATTTTTTTTTAAAAAGTAACTCCAGGGACAATCCTAGCAATAACAGGCCGGTAAGCCTAACTTCAGTACCAGGCAAATTAGTTGTAACTATAGTAAAGAACAGAATTATCAGACACAGATGAACACAGTATGTTGGGGGAAGAGTCCCAACATGAGCTTTGGTAAAGGGAAATCATGCCTCACCAGTGTATTAGAATGCTTTGAGAAGGTCAGCAAACAAGGGTGATCCAGTGGATGTAGTGTACTCAGACTTTCAGAAAGCCTTTGACATGGTCCCTCAACAAAGTTTCTTTGGCAGTCATGGGATAAGAGGGAAGTTGTTCTTTGAGTTCTGGTCCTGCTGCTTATTCCACACGTGGGTATGTATGCGTGCCATGCACCTGAGTCTAGGAATTCTTTCAAGCCGTGTCCATTGGCCCAAACTTGCACAGATCTCCTCATGCTGCTCACAAGGTGTGGGACATGAGGTGGGCCAATGCCTCTGCAGTTCCTTCTTATGTCTGCATGGCCTGAGTTGGAATTCTGTGTCCTCTCCTCCATCAACTATTAGTAGCACCTGTAAAGACATTTGTAAATAGTTTTTATTCTTCTTAGTTTACTGATTCGTTAAAGTTCATAATATAGTGAGTATAGTGGTTTTTTCCCCCTGGTTGGGGATTTCCTCCTTGGGTCTAGGATTATGCCTGGAGGCTCAGGTTTCAAGAATTGCGTCTCTTGCTATCACTCTTTCTCCATTAGTGCTGAACATCAGCACTGCCTCTAGTCTATGTGTGAGATGCATATCTTCGAGTAGTGCAGTATTTATTGCTCATTGACACACAGAACTGTGGCAGCTTATGAGCTCCACCTACAGAAATACCTAATGGAGAAGGCTATGAGGCCCCTCTCCAATCTGTGCTAGGGAGACCACCGCCTGTACATCAACCCCTTGAAGCATGTGCTTGGTAGCAGAGTTACCAAAATCTAAGCCCAAAGACTCTTCCTCTAGGGCTTCCCATGAGAGTAGAGGGCATTCATGTGGACATAATGACAGATCCCTGTCAAGGATAGTCCATAAGAGCCCATTGAGGTCAAGTGAGACTTCGTGTGTAGAATCTAAGGAACTGGATACACTGAAAACTCCCCAGAATGGAGGGTGAAGCATGTAAAAGGAAATATCGGCTGAGTCAATTAGTCATGTTTCATTAGTCATTAGTCATGTTTCATTAGTCATGTTTCATGACCCTGCGGTCCATAAAGGTTGCATTTTTAGTGGCTATCACTTTGGCAAGGAGGGTCAGCGAGCTCGGAGCCGTCACAGCAGACCCTCTTTATACAGTTTTTCACAAGGAAGAGCTTTCCCTTCACCTACATCCTATGTTTCTCCCCAAAGTTGTTTCTGAATTCCACATCAACCAAAGTATTCACTTACCTGTAATTCTTCCAAAATCTCACACTTCTCTTTGAAGACAGGAGGCTTCACTCCCTCGATGTCTGGCGTGTCCTGATATTCTACCTACAGTGAACCAAACCAATCAGTCTCCAAGACTTTTTATCCCTGCAGCAGAGAGATTGTGTGGGTCAGCCATATTCTCCCAAAGGATTTTTAAGTGGGTTTCAGGAGTCATCCTAGAATGTTACAGGTTAGCACACTTTCCCCTCCTCCCCCATCCAGAGGTGTCACAGCTCACTCCACAAGAGCCCAGGTCACCTCCCTGGCATCACTGTATGACATTTTGCTACAAGACTTTTGCAGTGCAACTACATGGAGTTCTGTCCATGCATGCACTACGTGCTACGTTTTAGTTCATGCCTCGGCTGATGCAGCTGTGGGATTAACAGTCTTGCAAGCATCTTTGCTGCCAGCTTCCTCGCACCCACTTCCAGTCAGAGCACTGCTTGCCAATCACCCACATGTGGAATACACATAGGGGTCAGCACTCACAAGAGTAGCGGTTACTTACTGTAACTGAAAGTTTTTTGAGGTGTGTGGTCCCTGTCTATTCCACTACCTGCCTTCCATCCCCTCTGCTCTGGATCCTGTTGTATTTGCGGTGAGAAGAGGAACTGGAGAGGTGTTGGCCTGTACCATCTCTTATATCCTCTGTCAGGAGCGCGAGGAGATCCTACTGGGTATGTGTGGGCTAACGAACCCGGCTTGAAAGAATTTCCACTCAGGCACCTGATGCTGAATACAGATAGGGACTAACCCTCTTGAAGAACTTCTAGTTACAGTAAGTAACATTCACATCCGCTCATGGATCAGTAAGTAGTTAAAATATAGGAAAGAAAGAGTAGGAAATAAAGGGTCAGTTTTCACAATAGAGAGGTAAATAACAAGATCCCCTAAGGATCTGTAGTGGGACCAGTGATGTTCAACATTCCTAAATGGTCTGGAAAAAGGGGTAACAGTGAGGTGGCAAAGTTTACAAAATTACTCAAGGTAGCTAAGTCCCAAAGCTGACTGCAAGGAGTTACAAAGGGATCTCACAACAGTGGGTGACTGGGCAACAAAATGGCAGATGAAATTCAGTGTTACTAAATGCAAAATAATACACATTGGAAAACAATCCCAACTATACATACAAAATGATGGAGTCTAAATTAGCTGTTACTAGCACAGCACTGTGATGTTTGGGGCTACCACATTTCTTCTTCCTCCACAGCCTATGGGGGAAAGGGGATGTCTTATTGAACTGTAAAAACATTGAATCCAGTTCCTAGATTGACGAAACAGTTTTACTCAAAGTGGTGGTCCTGCCCTTCACCAAGCAATCCTGTGTGAAGCCCCCATTTCCTCATTGGGGGCGAGGGGGAGCTGGGGATGGCTGGCCTGGCCAAGGCCGACCAGGTTCAAGGTGCAGAGCTCCTAGCATACGTATGAGAAATTATTGTTGGGATCCATTTTTTAGATGCCCAGAGGAAACTTGGAGACCGTTCACCACCGAGCCCTTGTTCTGGCCCAGATTAGGAAGTGGCTGGACAGGTGAGTGTCACTATGTATCAGCCTCTGACCCCCAGGCTTTTGTGGGGTGAGCAGCTGAAAGGTCAGGCTGTCCTGGTGGGATATTGAATTGGACCTGCAAAATGAGGGGTTTAAACTAGGTGGAAAGAGGGGCTACTTATGGAGAATTCACACAAGAATTATGGCTTGGCAAGTGGAAACAAACCAGTGCTGGCAACTGCGCCCTCCAGGTAACTGCTGCTCGCAAACAGAGCCATCTCAATGTTTCTCTGATTTATATACAGCTTGTGTTACATGCTTCAGTCCCTGCCGCAAGGAGCTTGGTAATCAAAGGACAGCCAGGGAGAGGTTAGGGGACAGGAGAAACAGCAATAGACAAATTTACATGTAGGTCATCTTGATTCACTGTGTGTAGCACTGCAGAACAAGCTGAGAGTGATGCTATCTCTTCCCCTCCCCATAATTATAACTTACCCAAGAGGGCCAGACCATCTCATGAAATAAAACCCTGCTAAATGTCACTGTTCTAATGAAATAGTAAAGCACCTGTGGCTAGAGCTAAAGGGGTAGTTGATTTATTTTCTATTCAGACATCAAACCAAAAAAAAATTTGGGGGGGGATTCATTTTGGATCAATCTGAAAATGACTTTTTTCAGTTTTTCATGTTCAAACTGAAAAGATTTTATTTTTCTGTTATGCTTTTGGGTGGGTGTTACTTTTTCTTTTTAACAACTAGATAAATTTAAAAGTGAAATATAGTTTTGTAAAGTTTCATTTCAAGAATGCCAATGAACCATTTGGACTTTTTCTATTTCTTTTCATTTAATTGTCTGGAACTATTTGCTGAATTTGTGAAAAGATTTTTTTTATCTGAAAAATACATTTTGGGGAAAATAAACTATTCACTGAAAAAATCTGCCCAGATCTATCTGCGACCAGTACACTGTTACCTTGAAACTCAAATGTAACTCTTTTTAAAACTGGCCTGCACCTGGCTAAACACTAACCCAGTATGACACCTGGCTCAGCCAGGTCAGGAACTAGGCATGGCACAGCCAGCCTGCTTTGCGGAGGAAAGGCACAAGCCATTTGGAAGGCATTGAAAATTAAGCCATATAGGTTTATTTATAGTCTGTCCCGTGTTCCCTCTCCCTCCCTGTGTACATTAGATTGTAGTGCACACTCTGCTCTGAAAACCTGCTGTATTTGACCCATTCCAACAGGCTTATGTTTAAAGAAGCATTTGAATGTATGAGGAAGCTGAGGATCAACCTCAACCTTCTTTACGATCACAATCCCAAGGCAAGTCTGAATCGTGCTCGTACCTCCCCTTGCATGTTTCCGTGCCTCCCAGGGAATATGGGATCCATAATGAGTGTCTATAAAGCTCTGTCAACACCACTTCAAAATCCCACTGGCCAGTCAGGGAGGAAGCTTTTCCTGGAAATGGGGGAGGCAAAAGGCAGTCAGTAAAACCTGTGCTGCTTGTATCTGCTAAGGCCTTGCAACTGGATCCATGCAGATAGATTCTCAGCAGAGGGGCAGGGGTCCAACACACAGATCTGAGTGCAGGATAGAGTCCCTAGGGCTATGAAGAGAACAGAGGTTCCATGTCACCCTTGGAAGGTTATCTCCTCTGAGCTGGCAGGCAGGCAGCTGGCATTGCCTTGTATTGAACAGCTGGCATGAGAGCTTGGGAGGATTGGGGGTACACATGTTCTTAAGGATAGCACCCAGTGCTGCAGAGGTCGTACTGGGCAACTTGGGTTTAGAGTTGGATATACCCATGTGCAAGTTTAAATGACCCTTTAAAGTCACTCTGTGTGTTTTGTGTTAATATGCCTGTGTAAAGTAACAGATGCAGCACTGACAGTTTTGTTCATTTCAGGTTTTTCTGGAAAATGTTGAAACCTTCATAAAACAAATAGATTCTGTGAATTATATCAACTTGTTTTTCACTGAGTTGAAGTAAGTATTGTTCTTCTGATAAATGCACACCTGGTAAATAAAGGCACAATATTATTGTTCTGGCAGCTGGAGAAAGGGGCTGGATCTCAAAGAATCAGAGGATTCAGTCTGGCCAAATGGCTTGTGATCGCTTCCAACTGCCAGGCTAGCTGGCTGTGAGCCTGTTCTGTCCAGACAGAAGGATCCAGCGGGATGCTCTCTCTTGTGGCCACTGGTTTGATTTGGCCGACTGGGGACTTATATTTTCTTTGCTTGTAGCACTTTGTAGTTTTTCTGGTTTGCCTTGTGAATATTTACTGAGAATCTCATTAGTCGCTTCAGTCTTTGACCTTCTCTGGTTTAGGGGATTCCTATGGAGAATTGGCAGAGGGGGAATAAGGCACCCCTTTTTATCTAAGATCTGTGTCCAGGATTATCGTTCAGGTCCCTGAAGAAGCGACTTTTCAAAAGGCTGAGTACAATTTGCTCCTATTAAAGTCACTGGGAGCTGCTAGTTTGCTCATCACTTCTGAAAATCAGGTCACTTCTTTAGATATCCAACCTTGGACTGCAGAGTCTCATTTTGAAAATCTCAATCTTAAATCTTCGTTTAGGAATCTTAAAAAACAAAACAAAATAAAAAAAACTTAATTTTGAAAAGTGCCACGCACCCAGGAACTCAGGCTATGTCTACACTGACGGCAGCAAAGTCGCTACCATCAGATCAACTTATCTGGATCGACTGAGAGTCGCTCAGTTGATCCAGAAGTCAACGTTATTAATCCACCCGTGCAAGTGGTGTAGTGCTGCATTGACGGGAATGCGGTTTCTGTCGGCGCAGTGCAATGAAGATGGCGTGCAGAAGAGAAGCACAGCAGTCAACGGGAGTTACACAAGTTCTTTGCATACTTTGCATAACTCCCGTCGATTGCTGCTGAATCATGGAGGTAAGTATAGACCAAGCCTCAGACTAAGGAGTTAGGAGATTAACATGAGGCTCCCATTTTTAAAAATAATCTTGACCTCTGATATTCATGCAGACTGTTACACTAATAACCTGAGCAATCATTTTCATGTCCTAAGTGTCTGGGCCCTCGTGAGACACTCTAGTTGTCTGACAAGAAAGAAAAACTCTTTGTGAAATGGAGTTTGCCTATTGACCTGTATCAGTTGTGAAGTAGAAGTTTTGTTTCCCTGGGGAGCGGGAGAGGGTATGAGAACAAACCATGCATGATGAATATTAATCCACTTCATGAGTCCTTTCCAGTTGTGCCAGGTTATGACCGGATAAAAGATTTTTGTGCCTGGTATGTGTTTTCTGACACAAGTATTTGTGCTGGGCAGTGAATTGGGACCCAGCTGGTATTTAGAGTGCATATTTCTTCTCAGAGAGGAAGACTTCACAAAGACTATGTACCCATCTCCAGATAGCAGCAGTGTCCAGCCACAACAGTGTCCTGATGTGAAAAAAGTAGACCTTATCTGCAATGCCATGAGAGCTGCTATGGAAAACATCAACCCTCAAAAGTAAGTGAAATGGTAACCGCAGATGAGAGCAGAACAGTAACAAAATGTCTCTTTTAGAGTTTTAAAAAAAAAAAAATCTTTCATTCCAAAGAGTTTGAAGTAAAGCCAGATTTTTCTTTTAAAAAAAAATCGGAAAACCTCTGACACTCACTGAAAACTAGCTTTTGATAAATGAAAAACTGAATTTTTATTAGAAATTTAATTTGAAACAACTTTTAACAAAATATAAAACATTTTGACTGATCAGGGGAAAATGTTCTGGTGAAAAATTTTACCTTTGAGAAAAGACCATTTTTAACAATAAACTTTGTTTTAAAAAAATGCTGACTAGCTTTAATAACTTACACTCAACCCTGTTTTCCAAAGGTGGTAAAGGCTGATGTGGTGAGGAAGCTAGTTTTCTGTTTTAATTAAGGTATATCATCAAACACAGTTTATACATGTACTGTGTCCCAGGGATCATCTCAGGCCAAAGGTTCCTTCCTGATGTGTTCTTCACCCTTTTTTCTTTTAAAATAAAAAACCAAAATCCCCAAATCCCAACCTTTCCGTTAAAGCAAAAGACTACACTAGAAACATTCAATGATATAACTTAAAAAGGAACAGTTTGTTGATCTCCTTCTGATTTGTTTCTTGCTTTGTTTCTTCTTGTCTGTTTCCCTCAGATACTGTCTTTCAATATTGACATCTTACGTGAAGAAAAGCCCCCCAGAACTGGAAATTGCTCTCCAAAAAGTGCATGAGCTGCGAGGTACGGTGCAGTAAGTTCAGATGGCAAGAAAGGGGCTGCTCACCTGGGGAGAGCTCATAATAGCACTAATTATTAGCGTTATTTACCCTAACTTGACTCTGAACAACAAAAATTTGTCCATAGTCTCTGAAGTGAACTTTGTGAGGCCTGATGTTAGCTGGCACAATGATATAGCACTGGATCGTACAGAAGAGACAGTATCACATACGATTACTGTTGCCTGGTGTCATGACCGTTATTCAGTCAGAGATTGGTTGATCATGTCAGTGAATGAGCACAGGTGTTTTAGCTGCCTCCTTGGTCCCCATGTTTTGCACGGTTGTTCTGTGTGCCCGTAGCTCACAGGAATAGCCTTTGATTGGTGTAGGGTTCAAGTGATTTTGATGGCTTTTGTTTTCCACAATTACAGAATCCGTTTCTCCAGCAGCTGAGGGGGTGACTGCAGAGGCAGCGCTAAAGTACCTGCTCTTCCTGGTGGACGTCAATGAACTGTATGATCACTCTCTGGGGACATATGACTTTGATCTGGTTGTCATGGTGGCAGAGAAGTCTCAGAAGGTTGTTGTGATACTACTTGTTCTTACCACTTTCTAGAAAGGCTGCACTTGACAAAACAAAATTACCAAATTTCAATGGTGGATCAGTTGACAGATGGTTTCTGAACCGTAACTCTGTGCAGTCCAGGCACCCATCTTCCAGACTGCTTTCCCAAAGTCCGAGTGCCACCAGCAGGCTGGCCTCCCCACGCCTCACTGTCTCATCAGCACTGTTTGGGAAACCACCTCTCAAGTTGGGGAGGGTGCAGGGAAGGAGCTGCCGCTGGCCCTCAAGGAAAACACTATATCAATAGGGGTTTCTTCCCAATCATTAAGTCAGGAAACACTTTTTTCAAATGAAATCTGAGATTCTGCAACACATGCCCACCTGCTGCCAAAAAATCAGGCGGGATAAGAGAAGGAAACAGTTTTGACGAATATTGTCAGGAAATCAAAAATTAACACAATCATAAACTGAAAATAGCGCCTGTCTTTATCTCCCCCTTGACATGCTGCTAAAATCTATACAGGAGTTGATTTTCAAATCTCAAAACCAGAAATTAACTGGCTAGAAGAGCCCAAAACCATAAACCACCCTGAGGGACTGGTATTTAGTACCTCTCCAACTACAGATTTAATTGAAAGTTCCCTCTTTTCTTGCTGATTATGGATTGTACGTTGGGGGAGATGCAGTTGTCAGAGAATTATATGACTGAGTACTTTGATATACAAGAAGCAGTGCAGTTATCTGTGTCCCTTGCAGGACCCAAAGGAATACCTGCCGTTCTTAAACACCCTCCGGAAAATGGAAACCAACTATCAACGCTACACTATAGACAAATACCTGAAAAGGTACAAGAAGGCACTCTGCCACCTCAGCAAATGTGGTAAGTGCCCTGCCCATATTGTGTGTCTGGGACAAGAGTTTCTGTTGTAGCATTTCACTTCCTCAGGAATAAGGAAAAAGAAAGTGAGTGTCAAAGGAAGCCACTGTGGGATCGTTGTTTCACTTTGCTGCTGTTGCACTGATTAACTTTGTTACTTGATTTTATACCTCATTTTGGAGAGACACTCTTTTTGGAGCGTTATTTTGCTGAAACACAAGCTCTGTTGTAAAAGTGGCTTGTAAAGGAAGCAAGTTACCTAGGGAGATGGTGGAATCTCCATCCTTAGGGGGTTTTAAGGCCTGGGTTGACAAAGCCCTGACTGGGATGATTTAGTTGGGGCTGGTCCTGCTTTGAGCAGGGATTGGACTAGATGCCATCCTGAGGTCCCTTCCACCCTAATCTTCTATGATTCATGTTTATCGTTAGGCTCTGTTTGTTGTGGGCATGCAGAGATGGCATTGTGTGGTTGAGAAATAATGGCACAGTCATTAGTCCCTGTGTACTGAATGGCTCAGATCACTTCATGGTCATTCAGGTTGTGGACAGAAAACTGTCCTGGCCACGATGGCATATCTTCTATGGACTGTACTGGGGTCAGGCTTCCATCTCATGTCCTGGAGGAGCTATGGTCTAGTTCAGTAATGCTCAGACCTCAGTGGTTCAGGAGCCAAATTAGCAGTCAACACTATCCAAAAGAGCCACAGTTGTGTGAATTCATTGTTTCATTTACTATAATACTACATATTCATTAGGGCTGTCAATTAATTGCAGTTCATAGAATCATAGAAGATGAGGGTTGGAAGGGACCTCAGGAGTTCATCTCGTCCAACCCCCTGCTCAAAGAAGGACCAGTCCCAATTAAATCATCCCAGCAAGGGCTTTGTCAAGCCGGGCTTTAAAAACCTTGAATGATGGAGATTCCACCATCTCTCTAGATAACCCATTCCAGCGCTTCATCACCCTCCTAGTGAAATTTTTTTTCCTAATATCCAACTTAGACCTCCCCCACTGCAACTAGAGATCATTGCTCCTTGTTCTGTCATCTACTACCATTGAGGACAGCGTAGCTCTGTCCTCCCTTTGAAAGGCTGCTATCAAATCCCCCCTCACTTTTCTCTTCTGCAGACTAAACAAGCCCAGTTCCCTCAGTCTCTCCTCATAAGTCCTTTGTCCCAGCCCCCTAATCATTTTTGTTGCCCTCTGCTGGACTCTCTCCAATTTGTCCAAATCCTTTCTGTAGTGGGGGGCTGAAAACTGGACACAGTACTCCAAATGTGGCCTCACCAATGCCAAATAGAGGGGAATAATCACTTCCCTTGATCTACTGGCAATGTTCCTACTAATGCAGCCCAATATGCTGTTAACCTTGTTGGCAAGAAGGGCACACTGCTGACTCAAGTCCAGCTTCTTACCACTGTAACCCCCAGGTCCTTTTCTGCAGAACTGCTGCCTAACCAGTCAGTCCCTAGTCTGTAGCAGTGCATGGGATTTTTCCGTCCTAAGTACAGAACTTATTGTTTCAATATCATGGGCTGCAAGGAGCCACAGGAGACCCATTAAAGCGCCTCTTGCGGCTTGTGAGCCTCAGTCTGATATCATTGGTGTAGCTGATTAGTTGTGGCAAGGCCCCAAAGCTCAACCAGCCATCCTTTTCCACAGTGAGAGCGAAGTGGTGGGAGTTGTGTACCCTGCCCTGCTGTGTCTGTACCATGATAAGACAGTGAATTGTTTCCCTCAGGTCCAGAGCACTTCTCTGAATTTCTGAACTTGGTGAAAGATCAGAATTTGTATAAAGAAGCCCTGAAGCTGTATCTACCTGATACTCCGGAACATCAGGTGTGTGACATGCGATGTGACCCTAGGGGGCAGTTATGCTCTGTTCATGAAGTGCTGGCCCCTACTGGCTGCAGAGGTTAACATGGAAAATGCTTGAAATCAGGAACTCCTGTTCTCTGCACTGCGCTTCCAAACCTTTCTTTTTAACGGTGATCTGCGGTTTTTGTTACTGCCACTTGGTGGGTGGGACGGGGCAAGAGCTGCTGCTCAGGTCCCAGTCCTGTGTAGCATTGCTGTTCCAGCCCCCCCTTCCTCCCCATCCCCGGTGTGTTCCCTGAGAGGTCCTCCTTCCACCCATTGTCCTTCGGAAGTCACTATGCAGCTGGTGCAATAACGGACCTGTTATAGGCAGGAATCCTGAGCAGCGAGAGAATTGCTGCCCTGCAACCAAACCCCAACCCTTGACCTCATGTGACTTCGCCATGGGGAGATTCACTTTGCCTGCACGATAGCTGCCCTGGGAACCTACCCAGTCCCAGGACGCACAGAGCCCATATGCATGTGTGCATGCCTGTGCCCTCTCGTCTTGTGTGCATACAACGTGCATGCTTGAGCCCTGGTATGTTGGCCAAGGCAGTCTGTGAGCCCTGAGACTGAGAGACGGGCCAGCTGGCTACCATTAGCCAAACTTGGACCTTTTTCCTTGACTCTCTCTTCAGGCCTGCTGGTAACTCCATTATTGTTATTTGGCCTCTCTCATAGGTTGTCAGCTGTGCCTTTGGGGAGTACTTGAACCAGAAGCATCTGTATGAGCAGGCTGGACTGGTCTTTGCCCGCTGCAGTGCATTTGAGAGTGCCCTTGATGCCTTTCTGAGCAGTGGCAGCTGGCAGCAGGCTCTATGCATGGCCTCTCGGCTTGGTTACACAGCAGATCAGCTGGCTGGCCTTGCAAGGAGCCTAGCAGGTAAGAGTCAGTGGATGCACAGAATACAGGTGGCCATCTGGAGTCACATGGTTCAGTGTGAAACTCTTCTTCAAGTGCCATATTTCAAGTGCTAGCTTGTGTCGATTCCATGTTAGGTGTGTGCATGCCCACGTGTACAGCTACCAGAGAATTTTTGCCTTAGTGGTATTTGT
Source organism: Mesoclemmys tuberculata (assembly GCA_007922155.1). Classification (NCBI taxonomy): domain Eukaryota; kingdom Metazoa; phylum Chordata; order Testudines; family Chelidae; genus Mesoclemmys; species Mesoclemmys tuberculata. Next base: position 5,989,899 of record ML675650.1, on the reverse strand, counting down.
AGGACTGGCTCTGGTGCCCTGCGGAGCCCCATGTTTATGCAGCAGTATATGAGGTACCTCTGGTCTTTTGGTCTTGTTCCTTCTTTCCATCCATGACAGTTACTGGAATGCCTCCTCTCTTGAAATAGCAAGTGCTTCAAAGCGGTTTATAGTTGTTGTAATTTAGCTTCTTGTATATGGTTAAGAGTTAGATAGTTAGATTTAGTGGTCCAGCTAGGGATGTCTGTCTCAAGACGGAGCATGCCCTGTTCCCTGGGCTTCAAGCCATGTTCTGTCGGGCATGTTCTGTCCTGCTCAAGGATCCCCACAATAGTTGTTTGAAGAATTATGGGGAGATGCATGTAAAGGACAAGTGCAAGATCTGTAAGGACTTCAAACCATGGACTAAATTCACCTGAAAGCCAGGTACCAGCCACCAACAATGTGGCACTGGTCACCAGGGCCCCTGGCACCGATCTGTCTCACCCCATTCCCTGACGCTGCATCACTCATTGCCATCTCACTGCTCCTCCCCCGCACAGCATTGGTCTTGAAACCTAGCACTGATCAACTTCCCATTGGCACTATTCCCCGGTGCCACATTGTAGCTGACAAGAGAAAGTGCTGTCTGCTCCACTTGTCCCCAAAGGAAGAACCATCCTCCTTGGAATCAGAAGGAGAACCCAGCCACAAACCCCAAAAGCACTGGCCATTGGGTGCACAAGCTTTGGGTGTGGGACCCAGAGTGGAAAGCTGGCCGCAGGAGCAATAGCCATACTGGAATCTGTGGAGGATCCCCATGATGCCAGGATCCTAGCCTTACCAGTCATCCACAGCTGCTTCCAAAAGGCAGTCTGCAGTACCAATCATAGAAACATAGACTCATAGGTCAGAAGGGACCAATATGATCATCTAGTCTGACCTCCTGCACAAGGCAGGCCACAAAACCCTACCCATACACATTTATAACAACCCCGAACCCATGACTGAGTTATTGAAATCCTCAAGAGTGAGATTTGAAGACCTCAAGCTGCAGGGAATACACCAGCAAGCGACGCATGCCCCATGCTGCAGAGGAAGGCGAAAAACCTCCGGGGCCCCTGCCAATCTGCCCCGGAGGAAAATTCCTTCCCGACCCCAAATATGGCGATCAGCTAAACCCTGAGCATGTGGGCAAGACTCACCAGCCAGCACCCAAAAGAGAATTCTCTGCAGTAACTCAGTTCCCATCCCATCTAACATTCCCACAGACCATTGAGCAGACTTATCTGCCAATAATCCAAAATCAATTGCTCACATTAAACTATCCCATCATAACATCCCCTCCATATATTTATCAAGCTTAGTCTTAAAGCCAGATAAGTCATTTGCCCCCACTACTTCCCTCGGAAGGCTGTTCCAGAACTTCACTCCCCTAATGGTTAGAAACCTTCGTCTAATTTCAAGTACCAACCATCCCAGTGCAGGAATAGGATTTGGGTTCCAAAACTGGCTCCAAACCACAAGATCCAGCTGTAGGGGCAGCTTCCTTGGAAGAGGAGGAAATGCCACCCCTTCCCCCAGTGATCCCACCATCCTCCTCATCCCTGGACGAGGCGGTCATCAGCCCAGCCCCTACAATCTCATCAGATGACTTTCGAGCCCACCAAGAGCTCCTTAAAAGGATCACCACCAGCCTTGGTTTAGAGGCAGAGTAGCTTACGGAGCCCACGGACAACCTCTGAATATTCTGGCAGCGTGAGCCAAGGTTGCATTGCCAGTGCACAAAGGGTGCTTAAGGTGGTCAAGGCCTTACAGCAGACCCTGTCCTCCATGCTACCCACATCAAAAAGGGCTGAAAAGAAATATTACGTTCTGGCCAAGAGATACAAATATCTTTTCCTCACACCCATCCTGGGGTCCATGGTGGTTGCGAACAAGAGGGACAGGCAAGCTCGAAAATAAGGATGCAAAGAAGCTAGACCTGTTGGGAAGGTTTATTCCATAGCCAGTCTTCAGTTTAGAATCCTCAACCAGCAAGCGTTGCTGGGGAGATGTAACTACAACATTTGGGACTCGATGGCAAAATTCAAGGACTTGTTGCCACAAGAGACCAGGCAGGAGTTCACCTCCATCCTAGAGGAAGGTAAGACTGTAGCTAGAGCCTCCCTACAAACAGTGCTAGATGCAGCTGATTCAGTGACCAGGTTGATAGCCTTTGTGGTGTCTATGCACAGATGTTCCTTGCTGCAGTCACTGGGCTTGTCCTAGGAGATGCAGCAGTCCACCCAAGACCTCCCCTTTGAGGGCAATGCCTTTTTTTCAGAGCAGACTGACACCAGGCTCCACTGTCTGAAGGAGACTAGGGCCACTTTACACTCTTAAGCCTGTAAGCTTCACAGGCCTCTCGGAAGTAATTTTGCCCTCCGCTGCAACAGCCTATGTTCTCAGGCCTGCCAAGTTCTGGATCCTATAAGAAGAGAGAGACAGAGGCTTTAAATGTCATCACCCTGCCCCAGGCTCCTCCATGACTCAGCTGGCCCCAACATGCCACCTGAGTGCTCTGCGTCCGTCATTTTGAGGGTGCACCCGAGGACAGCAGCCCCGTCTCCCTTCAGGATTCATTTCCTCATTTGTTTCTCAACCATCTGTCTTCATTCCTTCCTTCATGGGCCCAGGTTACATCAGACCATTGGGCCCTCAACACCGTGTCAAATGGCTACATCCTGCAGTTCTCTTCAGTTCTCCCCTTTTACTCCCTTCCCTGTTCCTCTTCAGGGACTCTTCTCACGAGCAAATTCTCGTATAGGAGTGGGAAACGGGTAGGGGCTGTGGAAGAAGTCCCTTAAGGCATGGGGGGGAAGGTTTTATTCCTGTTACTTTCTTATCTCGAAGGCTAAGGGGAGGCCTCAGCCCCATCCTGGATCTGCATCGCCTTAAGAGATATCTCAAGAGGCTGAAGTTCCACATGGTCTCTCTAGCCTCCATCATCCTTTCTTTGGATCCAGGTACTGGTACACTGCCCTCGACTTAAGATACTTACTTGAACATCTCAATTTTCCCTGGTCACAGGAGATTCCTCTGATTCATGGTGGACCAGTGCCATTATGGATTCATCGTGTTACCTTTCTGCCTTTCATCCACCCCCAGGATCTTCACAAAGTGCCTGGCAGTGATGGCTGCTTACCTGAGACATCAAAGGGTGCAGATCTAGCCCTACCTGGGTGGCTGGCTCATTGGGACAGGTTTCAAGCTCAGGTTCAGTGCAGCTTCAGTCTGGTATGGGCCACCTGCCAGCATCCACCTGGGTCTGCTTGCAAATGAGCAGAAGTCAACTCTGTCCCCAGTCCAGAATTTTAGGTGTGGTCCTTGAATCTGCCCAGGCTAGGGCCTTCCTGCCAGAGCCCAGGTTCCAAGCCTAGATAGGCCTTATCATGCACATTTGAACCCACCTTTTTATGACCACCAGGACATGGTTCAAACTGCTGGGCCTCTACTTACTTTGTCTGGCATGTGGGCCTATGTCTCAGACCACTGCATTGGTGGCTAGCATTGGTCTATGCCCCTGGCCGACACAGCTTGGACTGTGTAGTCAAAGGTCCCACCTCTCATCTTATGATCCCTGACTTGATGGGCCAACCCTCAGTCAGTATTGGAAGGAATACCCTTTGAAGGACCATCCCTCTCGGAGACACTGAGCTCCGGTGCATCGGATTTGGGGACGGGAGCCCACCACAACAGTATTGGCACACAAGGGCTCTGGACACAGAAGGATCACTTCCTCTCTATAAATGTCAAGGATCTCAAGGCAATATGTCTGGCTTGTCAGGTGTTCATTTGCTACCTGATGGGTAGAGCAGTCCAAGTTCTAACGGACAACACCACCGCAATGTTTTACATCAAAAAGCAAGGCAGAGCCCGTTCCTCAGCTTTGTGCCAAGAAGCCTGCTGCTTGGACTTTCGTGTACAGAATTACATTCATTTCATGGCTGCACATCTCCCACATGCCAGGAATCCTAGTGGATCTCCTCAGCAGGTCTTTTTTTGACTCGTCAGGAGTGGTCACTCCATCCAGAGGTTGTCAGCATGATTTTTCAAAGGCAGAGGGCTCCTGACATGAACCTTTTTGCTTCAGACAACAGGAAGTGCCACGGGTTCTGCTTGATCTCCAGGCTCACGAGAGGCTCTCTGTCTGATGCCTTCCTGCTCTCATGGACAGGGATATTGCCTTTCCACCGATACCTGCTTTCTGCTGCTTCTCTCTTGGAAGGTCTCCTTCCTGGTGGCAATCCTCTCAACACAAAGGGTGTCTGAGGTTAGCGCACACTCCTCTGAACCTCCATACACAGTGTTTTGTAAGGACAAGGTCCAACTGTGACCCCACCCAGCCTTCTCACCAAAGGTGGTGTCACAGTTCCACAGTAACCAGGACATATTCCTTTTGGTGTTCTATCCGAAGACATACAGATCCAGGGAAGAGCGTAGGTTGCACACCCTAGATGTGAGGCGGGCCTTGGCCTTCTACATTGAGAGGACTAAACCCTTTTGTAGGTCGACACAGCTCTTCGTCGCGGTGGCAGGTAGGGTGAAAGGTGTGCCGGTTTCCTCCTAGAGGATCTCCTCATGGATAACCGCCTGCATCAAGTTCTGTTATGAACAAGCAAAAGTGTCTCCACCAGCACTTGTAATACCCCACTCTACCAGGGCACAAGCCTCATTGGCAGTCATCCTGGCGCAGGTTTTGATCCAGGACATCTGCAGAGCTGCTACCTGGTGTTCAGTCCGTACTTTCGCAACCCATTACGCTATAACCGAGCAGGCCAGGGATGACGCCAGCTTAGGTAGAGCAGTTTTGCAAGCAGCACATCCATGAACTCCAAGCCCACTTCCAGGGATACTGCTTGTGAGTCACCTGACATGGAAGGGACATGAGCAAGCACTCGAAGAATAAAAAATGGTTACTAACCTTCTGTAACTGTTGTTCTTTGAGATGTGTTGCTTATGTCCATTCCAGGACCTGCCTTCCATCCCCACTATCAGACTTGATGGCAAGAAGGAACTGAGGGGGTGCAGGGATGGCGACACCTCATATACTGCCACATGAGCACGGGGCTTCAGAGCACACCAGAGCTAGCTCTATGGATACCAGAAAGGCAGAAAATCTGGGTAGCCATACCTAACGTGGAATGGACATGAGCAGCGCATCTTGAAAAACAACAGTTATGGAAGGTTAGTAACTGTTTTTTCTGACACTTCACTGGGAATATCAGATTCTTTTTGCAGCAAAAGGGCAGGTTTTTTAGAGGCCCAGATCCTCTGGGAAAAAGGGCCAAGCCTGGAGCTGAAATATTGCGAAGGAATGTGCAATGCCACAGCATCCTTACTCATGCATGGTTCACCTAGCTGTTGGGAAAGCATGTCATTCACTGCACAAGCCAGGCCCACTAGCCTGGAGCAAACAGCCCCAGTGGCTTCTGCACCCTCTTTGCTTCTCTTGTGACACACACTTTGCCAGAACCACTTAGTTTTCACCCAATTCTGCAACAGTGAAGACCCATGTCTCATGCAGCTCAGCTCTCTCCCCACTTACAGGAGTGTTTGTGAGAGGAAAGGCTGTGAAGGAAGCATATTCACTTGTCCTAGGAAAGTGCCCAGATAACACATCAGTGCGTCCTAGTGGTCCCTCTATGATCTGTTCCCTCTTCTCTACTCAAGATGTTACCAGAAGGAAACCCTTGCAGCTTCCCCGCTCCCTGGGCCAGATAAATGTAACTCTGTGTTGTGATGCAGTGCCACTGGCCTCAGCAGCACAGCGTGACTCTGATGCACCGTCCTCCCCACTGGTTTGCTGGAAACCCCTGGCTCTCATGTGCCCACCCTCTCACTGGTTGCTCTTCCTGAAAATTAAATGGTGACTTAATGCAGCTCCCTGCATAGGGAACAGACCTGTGACTGGCGGCTGCTCAGTCCAGCAGACGGAGATCTGACAGATCCAGTGGCGGGAAGAGGGAGCCGGACAAATCCAGACTGGAAGAGAGGTGTAAATTGTTAACCGTGAGGGGAATAACCATTGGAACCATTTTTTCGTAGATTCAGTGCGAGAAAGGACCATTGTCCTCCTCTAATCTGAGCTCCTTACCAAAAGTCATGCTGAATCCTACATCACTGGCAGCTTTACACCAAGAGATGCTCTGGTTCAGCAAGGAATTAATTCAGGGAAGTCCAGTGGCCTGTGCTACACAGGAGTGCAGGCGAGACGATCACAGCTTTAAAATCTGAGTCTTACGAAAAGCTGTTTGTTTAAAAGCAGCTTTCTGAAAAGTGGAACTGGCTCGCGCAGCAGTGGGGCTGGGACTCAGGAGATCGGAGTTCTGGTTCCTTCTCTGCCTCTGGCCTGCTGGGTTAGCCTGGAGACGTCATTTCTCCTCTCTGCCGTTTCCTCTCCCTCTCTTTGGCTGTGCAGACCGCAGGCTCTTTGTGGCATGGCCTGTCTGTGAAGCACCAGGAATCACGGGGCCCCATCTCTGTTGGGCCCGCTGGGTGCTGCTGTCATGTGATTATTACTAGTGATAATTAAGTGGAGATGCTGCTGGGGAATTTTCATGGCACTGATGCCTTTCCCTTCTCTCCTTTACGCCCGCTTCTAGTCTGGGAGGCAAGCTCTCATTGAGCAGAGAAGGCAGTGGCTGTTCCTGCAGACCTCATGCGGGCAGTGAGAAGCAAGGGAAGGTGCTACATGAGCCAAATCTCTATGGTCTGGCTCAAGTTTAAATAAAGGAAGCCTCCATTCGCCATTGCACTCACACACACTCTGTCTCTCTCTTCCGTCCCCTGGATGCAAACGGGTCCTTCAGCCAGCCGGAGGAATTTAGCATTAGTGAGTTCATGGATGCTAGAGACTAGCACTGCGGGTTCGTTAGCCCCAGGAGTGGGTGTCTTCCACTTTTAGATCAGGTGTCTTGTCTGGACCCAAACTCTAGCTATTCCTGAAATGCTTAATTCTGTCCTTCTCTTGTAGGAAGACTAGTAGAACAGAGGAAACATGCCGAGGCAGCCTTGCTCCTGGAGCAGTATGCACAGGTACCGTGCACCCTGGTGACACCCTCCCTCCCTCCTGCCTGCCCTCATACCTGCTCTCTCCACCCAGGGCTTTTGTCCCCTCTCTGCTCATACTGACCCCATCTGTTTGGGCACCTCTGACAAAAAGATTAACCAACCTGAGGCGGTGGAGGGTGACTAAGTCTGTGCTGGTAGCGCTGGGGTGGTGCTGGAAGCAAGCACATCTAGGCAGGTGGGGCCATCAGCCAGCACAATACTCAGGTGACATGTTCTGCCAGTGTTGGCCTGGCACTCTGGTACCTGAGTTGTCTCATTCTGTAATTGTCTGTGGTCCAGTGTGAACGGCTGGTTTCCTAAAGCAGTGGTTCCCAACCTCTCCAGCTGAATGTACCCCTTTCAGGAATCTGATTTGTATTGTGTACCCCAAGTCTCACCTCACTTCTAATGTGCTTGCTTACAGAATCAGACACAAATGTCACAGCATGCTATTCCTGAAAATTACTGCTTGCTTTCTCGTTTTATCGTTACGACATTTTAGTTTGTACTGACTTTGCTAGTGCTTTTTATGTCGCCTGTTGTAAAACTAGGCAAATATGTAGCTACATTGACACCCCAGCCCCCGAAGACCTCTGTGTACCCCCAGGGGTACGCATTTCCCTGGTTTAGAACCACTGTCCTAGAGCACAAATGCTGGGAGCGTGGAGATCTAATTTCAAACCCCAGCTCTGCCACACACTTGATGTGACTTTCAGGAGAGACATTTGCCTTTCTGCTTCCATTTCCCCAGGTATAAAGTGGTGGTTTGAGTGTGGCTCCACAGGGATGTTGTGAGAAGTAGGTACCTAACAGCCTCCTGATGGAAGGAGCTATGGAAAGTCTCTGCTGCTGTTGATGGCCATACCTTGTTTGAAACAGAACCTGAAATGAGGAGTGCACTGTGTCCTCAACCAATAGCTCTAAACCGTAAACTTTTTCTTCTCAGTTCAGTGCAGTGCACATAAGCCAGTCCCAGCAGAGGCATGTGGCAGCATAGCTGCGGCTAGTGAAGAGGTCCATGGATTTCTTAGACTCTAAGGCATTTGGAGGCTTGAACTGTGATGCCTTGAATTCTGCCTGTGCTCGTGCTTGACCCAGCGATGACTTGTACACACTATGTCTGTCAGACAGGCGATCTCTGGACAAAGAACAGACATTGGCTAAATAGAAGCTATAGGACAGGACAGCAAATCCTAAATGTTTTTGGAAGGACTTGTCTGTGGTACGGTTGAGCTGGGTTTGATAAATTTAATTTGGCTGCCAAGAGTCCAGAAAGGAACATGTCCATGTCGGCTGCTGCTGCTACTGAAGGAGAGAGGCACTGAATGTGTTGCAGTTTAGATCACACTTCTGCAGATGATTAAGTAGACTTGTTTTTGCCCTTCGCTGTAAGGATCTTGCAGCCTGTCTCTCTTTTCACATGCCTGTGGAGTGAGTGTGTGTGTCCAGGAGTGATGCTGGCCCTGGCATTGCTGGGCTGGGTTTGGGATGGCGGGGAAGACAATGGAGAAGGAGAAACTTTGGGTAAAGCTGTCATTAGGTGTAAATATGCTAGATGGGAATTCCTGGCACTGACTGCAATATATGTGTGGCGTGCGCTGTGCTTGATTGGGTGCTGCCTAGGCGCCCAGTGCCCCGTGCCAGAGAGAGCGCCCAATTGTAGGTCAATATAACCATTGCTTCCTTGCTTTTCTTTCCCCAGGATTATGAAGAGGCTGTGCTCCTGCTCTTGGAAGGGACAATCTGGGAAGAAGCTTTGAGACTAGTAAGAGCATTCCGAAGTACCAAGTCCTTGAGAGTGCCTGATGTGAGACTTTGTGTATGTCTCCTGAAAGAACTCACCACTTTCTCACTCTCCCCCCAGATTCACAAATACAACAGACTAGACATTCTGGAGACCAACTTCAAACCTGCCATCCTCCAAGGTGAGTCTCTCGTCGTAAAGAACCCTCCGTGCTCGTGGATGCTTGGGGCGCTCTTCTTGTTGTTTGTGATGGAGTACTAGGGAGCGTCCTAATGAGACCTGCAGAAGAAGATCTATGGAAGGAGTTTCCTGGGCTCTGCCTAGTTAGGAGTGGATGCCTGTTCACATCTGACACTGCTCAGCACAACTTAGCATACAGCAATGTGACAGGCATTTTTGACTCAGTCTTGCCCCCCTTGAGATCAGTGGCAAAGTTTTCCCCAGACGTCAGTGCTACGTGATGGGATGTGTGCGCAGGGAAGCCTGAGGCTGGAGAAGTAGGAATGTGGCTGGTTAGTAAAGGCGGTGCACTGGCAGAGAGCTGTGTGTAGGGAAAGTGTGCATGCAGCTCCCTGTGGAGGAGTTTGAAGATACCTTAACTTTCCTTCTGCTCTGAGGGCTAAAGGAAGGCTGGCTGGTATTGCTGGAGACTTCTCTTGCTGGGGTTGGGTCTGGGAGCTGTGCTTTGGTATCCTGAGCTGTCATAATGAAAGGGGATTACATGAAGGGTAAGCCTTTGGCATTCTGGATTTAGGCTCCTATTGGCTTTTTTTAAGCTCTGAGTTTCCATCCACCCTGTGTGAATCCTGACCAGTTCTGCTCCCGCTGAGCTGGGCTCCTCAGCTTCCGAAAACAGCACATTAACAATACAAACACGGCCCTCACACTGCTTCCAGAGGGAACTGGGAAAGGGTTTCAAAGCTTAGAACAGTGGCCCCAAACGGTGGAGCGGGCCCCCCTGTGGAGGCATGGAGGAATGTTCAGGGGAAGGTGGTGGGGCTGGGTCTGCCCACATGGGGGGGCAAAGAGGGAGTGCCATGCCCCCAGCCCTGCTTTTCCTCCAGCTTTGCTCTGGCCCCAGCCTCCCTCAACCGAGGTTAGCCCCCAGTCTTGCTCCACCCCCGCCCCTCCCCCCTCACTTCATCTCCATCCCAAGATGAAATCTGACCCCCCGGCAGCCCCGCTCTGCCCTCATTCCCGCTCTACCACAGCCACAGCTCCACTCTGCTCCCACCCCGCCCCCAGCCCAGCTCTGCCTTCATTCCCTCTCTGCCTCTAGCCCCAGCTCCTCCCCCATCCCCAGTTCTGCCCCCAGCTCTGCCTTCAGCCCAACTCTGCTGAGGAGGCCTTGGCTGTGCTATAATGGGGGGGCAGACAGATTCCATTACCAGTAAGTGTGGGGGGGGTGCCTGGAAAAGTTTGAGCACCACAGATTTGGGTTGTGCTTATTAATCTTTGGTGGGAACCTAACACCTTCCTGGCCCCATGGCACCATCTGCTCTCTCATGCAGCCCAGAGACATTATTTGGAGTTTCTCGAGTCTCAGAAAACAACATTCACGCGCCACAGAAAGCGCCTCCTGGTGGTCCGAGAGCGAAAGGAGCAGGCCCACCAAGGGCTACTGGGTAGGTTCTGAACAGATGCAGGTGCTCTGGTGTCAATAACTCGTGGTGTTTTTAGTGAATTCCTGAAAACAGCAATGAAGTGGTTTCCGCATAGGAACATAAGAATGGCCATAGTGGGTCAGACCAGTGGTCCTTCTAGCCCAGGATGCAGTCTTCCAACAATAGCCAATGCCAGGTGCTTCAGAGGGAATGAACAGAACAGGAAATCAAGTGATCCATCCCCTCACCTGTTCCCAGCCTCTGACAAAGTCAGAGGGTAGGAACACTTCAGAGCACAGTTTTGCATCCCTGCCCATCCTGGGTAATAGCTTTTGATGGACCTTCCCTCCATGAACTTATCTAGTTCTTTTAAGTCTGTTACAGTCTTGGCCATCACAACATCCTCTGGCAAAGGTTGACTGTGCGTTGTGTGATGCAGTGCTTCCTTTTGTTTGTTTTAAAACTGCTGCCTATTAATGTTAATTGGGTGACTCCTGACTCCTGTGTTATATGAAGTAGTAAATAACACTTCCCTGTTCACTTCCTCCATACCAGTCATGATTTTGGAGACTTCTATCATATCCTCCCTTAGTCGTCTCTTTTCTAAGATGAAAAGTCCTCCTCTGCACTCCTCATGCCCTAACGCAGGTGGCTGTTGTTTGGGGCCTGCAATAGCTTATGAGGGGGGCCTTCTGGTTTTATATTTCTTATTTAAAAAAAAAAATTACAGGAGTCAAAGAATTGGAATGTGATCTGATGCTATCAGTCACTCTGTGGAATCTTTGCACTTCCTGCTTTAAATTTTAAATGTCTTCTAGAGAGCGGTCAGTGTGGCAACTTCCCTGAGAGAAAAAATTTCCACAAACATGTAGAAGCCCCACAGGAAAGGACCACGTCTTCCTTCCCACACTGTTTGGGGCATAGTCATGATCCGCACACGTGCTGCATTGTAGAGCATTTGTTGGAGGTTTCTGGCTCACACCCCTCTTGCCAGTTCAGGGAAGCCTATGGGGATTATTTAAAAAAAAAAAGCTACTCTTTCTTTAAGACTTTCCCCCTATGGGTGCTCCACAGTGGGATGTGCACGCACCTATGAACTCCCAAGACTATAAAGCCATGTCTGCTGGCCCACTCCTTTGCAGCACAGCTCCTGGTATGAGGGCAGATAGGGAAGTGAGGGCCAGCTGCCTCTCAATACCTTCTCAAGGTTTGGGGCAGAGTAATTGCATGTGCATTGATTCTCAGCTTCCCACCATTTCTCACTCACCCCAAAGTTTTTTCTCTCATTTTATTTAGTTACTTTCTCATTTTTATTTAATTTCAGTTGTGTTTTCAAAGGGGGTTTCCCCCTATTTCTCAGGACTTTTAGGTCAGTGCTTCAGCATGCTGGGTTATACCAAAGACCTTGGGGTTTAAGCCATGCCAGACCCACCACAGGCCTTTCCCCCATAGCGACAGGCCTTCTTGCTGTTTTGGAGACCACCACATCTTGTCATCACCAGGGGTCAGGGCCAGCACTTCCCCACGAACACCATTTCTTACACCTGCCCTCTACAGTCCCTGTTCTCTTCACCTCTGCCAAGTCCTGGGGAAGCCTGATTGTGGTCGGGGGCTCTCCCAGTGCCATGGGGGGAATGGTCCAGCAATAGAGATCCCATACAAAACTGTTTCTTGAGTAACATGTAATTAATTTGTGGAGGGGCAGTTGGAGATATTCCCATGGTGCTTAGACTTCTCCAGGCAGACCCTGTTCTGAGATAAGATGTTCTATGTCCCTCCCTTGGACTGCCCATTGGCATCGCCCGCTCTCAGTATATGCTGTTGTTTCTTCCTCTGGTGTTTGGACGTCAACCTCCACCCTTGCTGGGAATCGGAGGAAGGTCTGACTTGTTGCTAATGTGTTTTGCAGAGGACGAGACACCAAATTGTCCGGAGATAGACCTCCTTTCCGAAACCAGCAGCATCGTGACGGCCAGTGACAGGAGTGGCAAATACTCGCACAGTAACTCCAGGATATCTGCGTATGTCTCTGCCCTCAAACCAGAGCACAGCCGTTCATGCTGTCCCGGGGGGGATGAGAGAGGTGGAATGGTGTCCAGCTCCATTGGCACACTTACTCACACAACGGCAGGCTCTCCCTACGGAAGGGCTACGGGTGCAGACGTGAGCGTCACCAGCAGTTCTATAACCTGGTTTAAAAAGGCAAAGCTGGTCCTGCAGCCTGGGCTGGAGCTTTCACTGCAGTCCAGCCCCTTAGTGCCACTCCCGTGATGCAAAGAGCTGCATCTGGCCAGCTGCCATAGAAACCGGCACTGCCCTTGTGCAGCAGTTCTTAGGTTGCTCTAGGGAGCACCAAAGCAAGCACAGACCCACGCTCAGGACCAGCTTGACAGCCACCCCCAGCAGGCAGTGGGTGCAGGTGGGAAGTTCCCCTCAGTCTGCGCCTTGGCTGACAGCCCGCCTGTGTCTTGCAAGAGCTGCACGTACCGCATTAAGATGCATTTGTTTGTGGCTTCATTGGTGAGGGGGTGGCTATGCCTTCTTGGCAGAGGAAAAGGTAGAGCTGGTCACTCTGTCCCGCTCTGCTGCCTGTGGTGATACCGGACGTTCCTCCCTTCTAGCCGATCCTCCAAGAACCGTCGCAAGGCGGAGCGCAAGCGGCACAGTCTGAAGGAAGGGAGCCCGCTGGAGGACCTGGCCCTTCTGGAGGCCTTGGGAGAAAATGTCCGCACTATTGAGAACATGAAGGGTAAGGCCAGTTGGCTGAGCCAAGCCAGCATGCAGCTTTTGTGGCAGTCTGAGTCCAGATGCCACCTCCTGAACTTGAAGCGTGGGTTGCAGAGAGTAGCCACTGGCCAGGCCGTGCGGGCAGGTGGGACTGCTGAAGAGAGCAGCCCCTACCCCAGAGGCCCCTGGAAGGTTGTGTTCCGCAGCAAGGAGCCAGGACCAGGAACTCCTGGTTGGCTTTGCTAGTCCAAAGCTCGGCAGCTGTCGCTGCTCTGAGGGGCAAACAATAGTCCCAGCTCCCCAGCGTAATGAGTCAGGGTGAGAGGAGCTGGGCCTCCTCATGCTGAGCCCACTGCACTGGGGATGGCTGGGAAACAGCAGGAGAGCAGCAGCTGTGTTCACCCTGTCCTCAGGGCTAGAACAGCACCACGGCTTCTTTAGTAAACCTGGCTGATCCCTGCTGGGGCTGGCCCTAGACGACATGCCCCTTCCCTCCCCATTTGTTAAAATTTTTCTATTGCACTTGTAGCCCGTTTCCCGACTTTGATGCTTGATTTGCATGCGTGATTATCCCTGTCACATACGACGATCAATTTGCATGTTGAAATCTGTAAATGTGCATTTATTCATGCACAGCACCCCAGCCCGGCTCCCCCAAGCCTGGTACCCCAGAGGGTGGCTTGCCCCTAAATCCAGCCCTGATCTCTCCCCTACAGGTGAAGTGCACAACTTGTTAAAGGGGCTCGTGCTCTTTAGCTATGACGAGCAGGCCAGGGAGCTGCAGCAGGCCCTGGAAGAGGCTTTGCAGTGGATTGAGAAATCACTCCCGGAAATCTGGCTGCGGAACCCTGCTAACCCAGTAGGTGCTTTCTGCCTGATGGCTGTGACCTGAGTTATTGTTTCCAGCTTACATATTTGTGGTGATGTGGTGTCATTTAGAGACAAACATGGGAGTCTTTAACTCGGACAACTCTAACTGGAGTCGGAGGCAGTACAGGTTTGCCCCTTTGCATGATATCAGATAGACTTCCTGGGCAGTGCATTTCTAGATTGGCTCGATAGTGCTAGGTGACTTGTGTGTTCCTTCCATATATATGCATAAACTTTAAGGTCAGAAGGGACTATTATGATCATCTAGTCTGACCTCCTGCACAATGCAGGCCACAGAACTTCACCCACCCACTCCTGTAATAGACCCCTAACCTCTGACTGAATTATTAAAGTCCTCAAATCATGGGTTAAAGACTTCAAGGTATATAGAATCACCAAGTGACCCGTGCCCATGCTACAGAGGAAGGCAAAAAACTCCCAGGCCTCTGCCAATCTGCCCTAGGAGAAAATTCCTTCCTGACCTCAAATATGGCAATCAGTTAAACCCTGAGCATGTAGGGAAAAACTCACCAGCCAGTCACGCGGAAAGAATTCTCTGTAGTAACTCAGAGCCCACCCCATCTACCATCCCAGCACAGGACACTGGGCATATTTACTGCTAGCAGTCAAAAAATGAGTTAATTGCCAAATTAGGCTGTCCCGTCATACCATCCCCTCCATAAACTTATTAAGCTCAGTGTTGAAGCCAGCTAGGTTTCTTGCCCCCACTGCTCCCCTTGAAAGGCTACTCCAGAAGTTCACTCCTCTAATGGTCAGAAACCTTTGTCTAATTTCAAGTCTAAACTTCCTGATGGTCAGTTTATATCCATTAGTTCTTGTGTCCACATTGGCGCTGAACTTAAATAACTCCTCTCCCTCCCTGGTATTTATCCCTCTGACGTATGCATAGAGAACAATCAGATCTCCCCTCAGCCTTTGTTTGGTTAGGCTGAACAAGCCAAGCTCTTTGAGTCTCCTCTCATAAGGCAGGTTTTTCATTCGTGGATCATCCTAGTAACCCTTCTCTGCACCTGTTCTAGTTTGACTTCACCTTTCTTAACCGTGGGGGACCAGAACTGCACACAGTAATCCAGATGAGGTCTCACCACCGCCTTGTATAATGCATATGTAATGCACTGACTTATTAAAACTTGGCGTTAAAGTGATTTGCAGAGTTCAGTGCAATATATTCAGTAACCTTCCCTCTTCTCTTTAGTCCATTATAGTTTGTAATTGAGCAAAGAAATCTTCATAATAGTTGAACTATGCTAACATCTTGAATTAACCACTAACATATCCTACCTCCATTGGATTTCAAATGTTAAGTTAACAATACAGTCACTTTAATCTGCGCTGTGCCCTTGCTACTGTACCATACATATGTACCCCATGGTGAATGGGACAGAAAGGGGAGACGTTTTGCCAGCACTGCCAGCTCCAGGTGGTCAATATCATGACTTAGGCTTAAGAAATCACTAAACTCTTTAAAAATACAAAAACACAAGATTTCTTTTTCCATGCCTTCTGGTTTCCCCTCCTTTAAGGCTAATTCAGGTCACATTTTGAAACTTTTCTCCCTAAGCATCAGGGCTAGAAACTTATTTTAAATGCAAGTTTAGGTTCTCTTGCAGTCATCTGCCTCTAAAAACTGGGTCTTTAAGACAAACACAAATATCTCAAGACTTGTGATTAAAATCTTGAGAATTGGCAACGCTATGGTGGGAGAAAGGTATATCACGTGGTCCTGAAGTCCAGATACCATTCCTGCCAGCCCCTATTGCTGTCTTTGCACGGGACTCCAGTAGGCTCTTTCCATGTTAACTACCAGCTTTCTTCCAGTCAGTGATCTCTGGCTCACAGGGGGCTTTGTCTCTTCTGGTGGTGCCCTGAGATTGCAGCAAAGTATTGTGCAGCTTTACCTCCCTGCATTGGCCTCTATACAACAGTCCCGTCACACAGCTTCAGTCACAAAGCCCCTGCTTTGGTTTTGACTCTCAAAGCAGCTGTCTGCAATTGCCCAGCCTGCTGTCTGAGCAGCGATGAGTTCAGCTGCAGATGGATGGAAATGTGCCATGAGCATAATCTGCCAAAAATGCCAAGCGTTGTCATGGGGGGAAGAGTGGGAGCTCACATCTCCCTTTAAATCTAATGGCAATAGCACGCACCCCACCCTGCACAGGGAGCGTACCTCTTTCAGCGCAGCAGGCAGAACTGCCACTTGGATAGATCTGGAGAGCTTGGCTTCGGAATCTTCTACTTCGTTGTTAGAAGGACTTGAATATTGTTCATGTGCCACTATTGCCTATTCTACAGGTCTTGGGCCCCAATTCAACTGCCAACAGCATTATGGCCGCCTATCAACAGCAAAGAATTGCAGCTCCTGTAGAACAAGGTTAGTAAAAGAGCATACTGCGTACTAATCCTGTGTACAGGACATCGCCAGTGATGGACTCACTAGCCCCCCTGGCTACGCAGGTTATAGAGCCATGTCCTAGTGATGCAGTTTGGAGGTTAATCTGGTAGGTCAGCAGTGTTTCTGATGTTCCCTCTTGGCATTACAGGGATGTGTCTCTTGCAAGGTTACACTTCTTCCTTCTTGAATTCCTGTGGCAATGTTTTTTTCCTAGGAGTGCATGGCACTTATACTTGACTAGACAGACCAGGTCCCTGCTTCACTGGGGTTAGAGATCTAAGGATAAGGGCAATGCTTTCTGTAGTAGAACTTAAAATCGTTTATACCTGCTCTTTCACTAATAAAAACTCACCAGGTGGTGTTTCTCCCCACAACCTGTCTAATGTTGTTTTACGATGAAATGCAGCAAAGATAAAGGAACTGAAACTCGCTTTTCAAATACTGAAAGAGGAAGATGCTGCCCATGCTCTGCTCGGCTTGTGTTTAGCATTAGTGGCCATTGCTGGGTCAGGATCCTGAGAAATCAGAGCGACAGGTTTTCTGGACGCAGCTGGGTTGGGTCTTTTGACAAAGATTTTTAGTTACCTTGCGTGTAATTTTGGGCTGACAAATAATAGTTTATAAATGTTTCATATTTGGCCTGTTTAAAAAGAGTAGAAAAACACTCAAATGATCAAATCGAAACACAAAGGTTGGGAGGGGAATTATTTTTTGTTGACCAAAACATTTTGGTTGCCTTGAAATAAACTAATTGAAACTCCAACATTTAGTTCCAGATGAACCCAAAACATTTCAGTTGATTCAAAGTGAAATTTGAGGCTTTCAATTTGGTGAAAATTTTTTGAAAAAATGGGTTTGGGTTCATATGAAACTGTATGTTTTGGGGGTTTTTTAGTCCCTGAACCAAAAATTCCATCATTTGCCCAGCTTTATTCCTAGGGCTTCTGCCTTGGCAAGAGCTGGCATCTGGTCTACCAGTGGCACACTGGTATCTGTAGAAATGCTTTTGCGTGGGGGTGACATCTGACAAACCCACCTCAGCCCCAGAGTGCTTAGATCGGCCAAGTTGTAAATCTATAAATATGTCACATGCCCACCCCTCACGATCCTCCAACTAGAGTGGCTCTAGGGGGGCCCACTTTGGCAAAGCTCCTTCCAACCCTTAAACCAGTCTCCTAAAAGAGAAACTCATCTGTTTGAAAGCTTGTCAGCAACTATTGATGGGCAGTGAAAGAAGGGTCATGGAGGCTTTTAAGTGTTCAGCTCCTCAGAGAGCTGCATGTAGCAGTGTCCCACCTTACTCTCTCTTCTCTTGCTTTTTCAGATGCAGAACTTCTTATTCCTCCAAAACTCAATAAAAACATCCAGTGGAAACTGAATCTCTTACAGTAGCTTGAGGCCAAGAAATCCTGCTGAACTCTGGACTGTAGTTTATTGTAAGCTCATTAGTTCCCCTTCATCTTGAAACCACCATTCTTACACTTGTACTCACAAAACTGTAGATTTGTCATCTCCAACCCTGGAGAACAGCAAAAAAAAAAAAAAAAACCAAAACCAGTCCCCATAGCAAAGTTGTCTGAGTGGGACATCTGCCAACTCTGTTTCTCTCTCCTCCTCTGTTGTGTCGCTCTGGTGCATTGCCAGTGTGAGCTCCGAGCCAGCCTTCCTGGCTGCAGTCACCTCATGGCTGCCAGGACCGTTCAGATATTTCATTCATTTTTAAATAGCAGTTTGAAGGAGACAGCAGGGGCAGGGCTGGGGGGGGGAGAGGCAGGATGGGGAGCTAGTCTCCTGGAGGGGAAGTTTCATCTGCTGTGCATAATCATAGCCCTCAGCCATCCTTCGCGGGGGGGTCGCACATGCAGACTGTTTTGCCCTGGGCCCGGAATTGCTACCAGCAGGCCTGACTCTAGGCGGCTAAGTTCTCAGCCAGTGCAAGTGTACCAGTTTACACCAGTAGCAACTCTGGCCCAAGACTCACACATTAGAGCAGATGATGGCACAGTGTGCTTTGTCAGAGTGATGATTAATGTACAGAACCTCATCTGCCCAAAAGGAGAGTAATAAAGAGGATATTGCCTTGAGTCTGTTTGTTGGACAAATATCATTTTGCATGAGTGCTTCAAATCACTCTCCACACACTCCCATGCACAGGACTGGGCGTTTGTACTGATGGATCTATGAGTGTTCTCCCCGGCATCCTGGGAAAAGTGCTGGCACATGTAAGCCATCTCCAGGTACAAGTGGTGAGCTAAACCATAGGTGGAATTCCATTTTCATCAGTGAGAGAGAAGAAATGTACATCTAGGAAATGCCATGTACACATCCCACACTTGGATGTCAGCATTCCACTGGGACGCCAGATGCTGCATGTGACACACACTTCAATTGCATGCAGGCGAGGAATGGTTTGTGTGTTACTGGGCCAGGGATTTTGTGCAGCTCCAGGGGGAAAGGGTTGGCTTGATCTAAAAATAGGGGTGGGGGGATCAGGGAAGGTGGTGATGGTGAATGGCTCAGGTTGTAAACACCTCCTGGTTCACATGCTGGTTCAGACTGGATTTTCCTGAGACCAACAGCCAAAGAAGGGCTTTTGGTGTAAAAGGGCTGAATTGGGGGCTTTCTGATCCAACAAATGGACAAGACCCCATTTCTGATCCAACAAATGGACAAGTCCAAGGAGGCCCAAACCCTTGTGAAAGGTTGGTAAGACTTCAGTGTCCTGGGGCCCCCCGTAAGACTGATGTTTAGAGGGTGTTTACATCTATTTTTATATAATTGTTTTACCTTAAGAATAAAGGTATTCTCTTTGAAGAGTGGCATGGTGACAAGTAACTGCTGGCCCCAGAAAGAAAACAATGCACAGGAATTGGCCATTAGGCAGACTGGCTTGCTGGGGACATCACAAGGTAAGGCAGGGGACAGTGCAGTCTTAACACCCCCCCCCTTAACAACTCCCTTAACATCCCCCACCCAGGGAGTGGGACAAAGGTCCCTAGCAGAACCAGGTGATTGCTGGTTAGGAACGCCTGGAGTGGACCACAGGGGGGTGGGGTGGAGATGCATGTGCAGAGACCCTATAACTAGTCTGCCAGCCTGGGCTCTAAGGGATGACCCATCAGCTAGAAACATAGGCTCAGGGGAGGTGTGGGTCAGGGTTTTGTATCACTCACTGCAGTGGCTTTCAGCCTTTTTTCATTTGCAGACCCCTAGAAAATGTGAAATAGAGGGGCAGCACCCTTTGTAAATCTTAGCCCGTCTGTGGACCCCCAGCAGACTGCAGACCACCAGTTGAAAACCACTGCTATAGACAGTTGCTCTGTAGCAGCTTCTGCTATGTCTGATTTAAACAAGTAAATCCTTAGTCAAATAGGTTACAGTGAACACTGTTAGGAAACAGACAAGATAAGACTTGTAAATGTGCAACAGGGAATGCTATGGGCTTTTAATACAGCCCCAGCAGAACACGTGTCCAGACTTCACTTGAGCAGCTCAGTTTGTTACTAGTATCCGAGAAAGAAACAGAGACTCTTAAACATCTACAATCCCTCCCCCTCTGGGCAATGGTGTGGATTCCACATTCCGGCTTGTCCACTTTGTACTCAGAAGCATTTCCTGTAGATGAAGAAAGGACCATGTTCTTCATATTCTCTTCTGTGAACCCAAAGCTGCTGAAAAGCCTTGAGTGATGCTAAAATTGACCCTCCGGTCCAGACAGAAGACTTTCTTTCAGGGGATGCTACTGCGATGGGATTATCATTGGGGCACATCTTGGTCAGGTCTCTCTGGAAGCGGTCAGCAAAACCTGTCAGCATAGTACCACCTCCGCACAGCAAGATATTGCCCATCATCTTCTTCTTGAGATCAACATCACATTTATTGAGACAGGTCATTGTCAGCAGTGGAAGCGCTGGCTGCTGCAATCCTATCAAAGATGGTTTGAAGAGCATTTCAGCACACAGAAATCTCTCTTTGCCAATGGCAATACAGTGCCCATCTGGAAGTTCGTAATCAACCTGCTGTTTCTGGAGAGGCAAACTCATGTCATGCTGAAGGTCCACAGATGCATAGCAACACTTTTCCTTGATGTCTTCTACTACGCTTAGTAGTGCCTCAGTAAATGTGTTCCCAGCCTCATTTAATAACTTCATGAGGTAGTGGGTGAGGTCTGATCCTGCATAGTCCACTCTTCCAGTAATGCTTGGCATAGTGTAACCTTCATAGATAGGGACCACATACGAAACACCATGGCCGCTTTCTACCACCAGCGCCGAGGTCTTTCCGTACGAATACATAGATAATCTGGACTGGTAGGCAATATGCATGGCAGGAGTGCAAAACGTTTCAAACAGCATCTCGGCGTATTTCTCCCTGTTGGTGGTAGGACTCAGTGGAGGGTCTGAAACCAGTACAGCATGCTCCTCTGGTTGAATCCTCATCTCTTTGTGGAAAATGTATTCCCAAATGTCTTGGACACAATCCCAGTCGACCACTATGCCATGTCTCAATGGGTTGACCAGTTTTAGGGGTATTTTCACATCCTGAAGTTCTTTTCCAATGAAGGTTTCTTTGCGATTGTCCCCAGTTTTCGCAGTCTCCTGGAAATGCTTACCCACTGTGGATGAAATCACATGGGCTGGACGAGGCTCTCCAGCAAATCCACACTTACAGTAACCTGTGCCAATGTCGATGATCACTGCTCTAGTCTCCTTCACAATCGTGGGGCTTCCCTTGGTTGATGAAGAGTTCTCTTCTTTAGGCGTTTGGCTGGCCCTAACTAGTACTGCCCTTTTTGCAGGACCTTCCTGGACTGTTGCTACAGCAACAGAGTTGGCAGTTCCTTTGAGTGACATCTCCTTTCCTTTTTGTCATGGATGCTAATTCCCTGTGAGTGCAGTGGCAGAAACCATGGCAAGCAGAGAAATACCAGGGGTCATTGTGGAACTTTCATGCCACTGACATCACTGATTATGACATCAGCTGTCTGCTGCCCTTGGAGCTAGAGCTGAGCTTTTCAGAAGTCCTCTCTACGTGAGGACTTTTGGGGGAAACAGACAATACCGTTAGCCTTTCTGCCTGCTGCTGCACACTGAGTGGGTGTTTTCAGAGAACTATCCACAATGACTCCAAAATCTTTGAGCGGTAACAGTTAATTTAGATGTATAGCTTTAGATGGATAGGTGAGATTTTCTAACGTTCTACTTTGCACTTAACAATTGACTTTCATCTGCTATTTTTTTGCCCCATCACCCAGTTTTGTGGGATTCCTTTGTAACTTCACATTCTGCTTTCAGCTTAGCTATCTTGAGTAGTTTTGTATCAGCTGCAAATTTTGTGCCTCCGTTTACCTCTTTTTCCTAGATCATTTATAAATATGTTGAACAGTACTGGTCCCAGTAGAGACCCCTGGGGCCATCACTATTTACCTCTCTCCATTCTGAAAACCAAGCATTTTTTCCTATCTTTTAACCAGTTATTGATCCAGGAGAGGACTTTCTCTTATCTCATGATCGCTTACTTTCTTAAGAGCCTGTAGTGAGGGACCTTCTCAAAGGCTTTCTGAAAATCTAAGTACGCTATATCCACTGGATCTCCCAGAAGATTTGCTTTGTTAAATAACAGTGGGGTTATAAAGTACATCAAAAACAAGACCTGCATGTCTTAAAGACATGTTGTGGGTGCTCAGCACCTCTGAGGAGCAGGTCCTGTGTCTAGAGACCTCTGTAGAGGTTAGCCGTGCAGCAGGTCTGAAAGTCTTAAGTGTGAGAGTGAAGCAACCATGATTTTGGTGAGCTATACTAGGTATTTACAGCGTATGCTGTCACAGGTATTTTATTAGAGATTTCATTGGATTGAATGGACATCACTTCTAACAGTTTGCTGATCAGTATGCCAGTCCCAGAAAGAGGAACATGGCTACGAGAAAAGTCAATGTTACATGTCACCATGAGCAAAAGGAAAATCCCCTCATGCCATATTCCGGTTATTTCCCCCAAACAGATCTATAAATATCTACATGGAGCACACTGCCAGGGTGCTGATAAAAGCTCTCTGGAAGCTGCTACCACCCAGGGCACTGGCTGCCATTGAAGTAGAAGATAGAACTTACACCTGCTGGTAGCCAAATGAGTTCACAAGTAATTAGCTCACCCACTGAAGAACGCAGGCAGGAAAGTAAGCTGTATAAAAGGCTAACCCAGGGAGCAGGAAGGGGCTCCTCCTAACTGCTGTTGTGTTAAGTTACCTGGAACTTCAGAGGAGACAAAAAAGAGACACGCAGAGAAGATACCTTGAAGATGCATGCTGCTTCCTTCACCAAGTGGGCTTACCAGGCAGGGTCTCCCTGGAGTGGAAGTGAGAATCTGTTCTCAGAAAAGCACACTTAATAATGTGCTCTTCCATCTAGGTGTGTAACGTGATCCAATGGCTAGAAACTGAAACTAGACAAACTCAGGTTGGAAATAAAGTATACATTGTTCCAGTGGTTAATTATACTCACCATTAAAAATCTACCGGGGGGGCAGAGAGGGGAGCAGTGGATTGTCCATCAATGACCGTTTTAAAATCAAGATTGGCTGTTTTTCTAAAAGCTCTGCTCTAGGGATTAGGGGCAGTTCTATAGCCCAGTGTTACACAGGTGGTCAGACTCATCGCAGTGCTCCTTTCTGGCCTTGGAATCTATCAGGCGCTTAGCAGACTTTTGCAGAAGCTAGATTTACCTCCAGAAAACTTGAGACTTCCCAGTCATGACTGTCCATAATGAATCTACTCAATAGTGAACTTGAGGCTGCTTTATTTCTCTTTTATAAAGTTGTCACAAAGTGTCAGTCATGTGCTGTTTGTACTAGTGGAACCTTTCCAGTGTTACATTTGTAATCCAGCTAAAACTATCTGCAACTTCCCCCAGAAACTTTGTTTTGTCTTGTGTTCAGCTTTAGAATGGTTAGATTTCACAGACTGATTTTTACAGTTACTTTGGCCAGTGTTTCTTGAGATGTTCCTTTAACTGCGGGACAGTAGACTGGTATTGCTTGCACACATGACATCGAAGCGGCAACTTGAGGAGCTCAGGGGTTCCATCTTTTACCAGAACTTTTCCTTTGGTCTTTACCATCTCTATCACATCTGAAGGAAACAAAGACAGTAGGTATCAGAACACAGTGCATGCTCAGCGCTATGAAGTTTGTGCACACTGCTTTACCTATGCAGCATTTTATCACTGCAGAATAGGACAGTTCTATTCTACGTTCTCTCTTCAAAAACTCCATTGAGAAATAGAAGTCTGTCCTATTGTTAAACATAAGCCAATCAAATGCTGTTCTAGGTTTGTGAAAAGCCAATGTTACCAAATATCCAAAACAAAGTGTGACCGTCCACTTTTTCTAACACAGTTTAATATTTACATTAGCTCTAAAAATATACGAAAACGATACATCATGCAGCAAATTTTATAAAGTCTTTACCGTGAGAGTTTAAGAAGTATTCTGTAGTAAAAGAATTCCAGTGCTTTTTGTTTTTAAGGCAAGGGGAATCGAAATCCTGGCTGATTACATGGAGATGTATGTGACTGAAACCAAAACACAATCATTATTTTACATTTACAAAAGAATCACAGCCACGTTAGCTAGCTAAGAATGTTGAAGGGTTCTATCCTTTCCCTACAAAGCACTGCCACACCAGTTCACACCTGCCTGAATCAGGTCCAGCTCCTTCAGATGTGTCTGGGGCATATTCATCAAGTAGGTGAGTAACATGGGGTTCAAACAGCTGTAAATGGTGACGTGAGTTAACTTAGACACTGATGGAGATGGCATTAGCAAGAAAAGCAACTCCCAAGAGGGTATAGGCTAACACAAGGTGATTAAGGGGCAGGAAAGAGTGAAGCCCAGAATTATTTTGAGTACAACTCCAACGAATGCCATGCTGTCAGCCTGGTATGTTTTGGAGCGGAGAGGTGTGTGTGTGTGTGTGTGTGTGTGTATGTCTGTCTGTCTCTCTCGGCTGAAAAGTTGATGAGATGTACGAAAGCACTTTACCCCACACTTCTATTTGAGTTGGGGCCTTTGGCTCTATCTGTACTACAGATTCAACTGCCTCTAACAACCTGGCTGCAACATGGTCCTCCCAGAAATCAGCTGCAATTTGTAATACAGACTGGAGCTTAACTGTGCTTGCACCCACTGAGGGGCAGGGCCAAAGCCATGTCACATGCAGTCTTGACACAGGATGTTATCCAGTTAGAAATTGTCTGCAAGAAGACTGCCTGTGCCTTCCTATTCTCCACATGCGCCATGAACAGACAAGACAAAGCCTGAAAGGGTTTAGTCCTGTCCAGGCAAAAGGCTAGATGTCACCTGATATCTAACATATGAAAGCACTGCTCCTCCAGGAACAAATATGGCTTAGGAAAAAAAGACAGGTAAATACACCACCTGGCTCAAATAAAACAGACACCGCTTTAGACACACATTTGGGGTATGGCTGCAACATCACTTTGTCTTTGGTGAACTGCATATAAGGAGACTCTGACATCAAAGCCTGCAGCTCTTACACTCCTTGTGGATGTTCTAGCCATGAGGAACGCAGTTTTTTGACATGAGAGGAAATGGACAAGAAGCCAGAGGCTCAACAGAGGACCCATCAGAGCCACTAAAACAGCATTTAGGTCCCATAAAGGAGTCAGTTCCTGCACCAGCAGATGGAAACAAAGAATTCCTTAAGAATTTTGCTACCATGGCATTGGAAAATATCAATCTCCCATGAATGGGTGGATGAATGCTGAGATCACCACCGATGCAACTTCAGTGAGCTAAGCATAAGGCCTGATGACTGAAGATGCAGCAGTTACTCCAAGAGGTCCTGGATACAAGCCAGCATTGGCTGAACTCCACAGATCAATGACCATGTTGAAAACCACTTCCATTTTGCTGAAAAGGCCATTTCCAGTAGTGAGTAGGAGCTGTCAAACAGCCACCAAACATTGCTCTTCCTGCTCATTCAGTCATGGAGCAGCCACTCCAGGAAATGTAGGGAGCTAAGAGTAGGATGCAAAGTGCAACACTCATTCTATGTGAGCAGGTTAGGATGGAGAGGAAGGGAGGCTGAATCAACACCACAAGGTTGAAAAACCAGCACTGCCTCAGCCATGCAAGGGCAACGAAGATTAACTTTGCCTGACCCCCTCTCAGCTTGAGGATGACCTGTGAAGTGATCAGGATCAGAGGGAAAGCATGCAGGAAAGTCTATTGCCAGCAAAGGTGGAAGGTGTCAATCAGGGAGCCTGGACTGAACTCCTTCAGAGCAGAACAGGTGGCATTTCCTGTTTTTCCATATAGCAAACAGGTCAATCACTGGGATGCCTCCTCAGAATTCTGGGCTTCAAAGACCACTCATGCCTCATGGAAAAATTCCTGCGGAGATGGTCCGTGACATGATTCTGGGCCCTGGGTAAGTGATCAGCGTGGTACTCTCCACAATGCAGAACTGCCACAGCCTGATAGCCTCTTGGCAGAGTGCACGCCAGTGTCCCGTCCCGCCTTGTCTGTTCACACAATACATCACAGTTGTACTGTCAGTAAATACGTGAACCACTGAGCCCGATACAGTCTAGAAAAGTGTGACTGCGAAGGCCTGAAGCTCCGGCATATCGATATGCAACAGTGAAGCTTCCTGCTCCGATCACAGATCCTGAACTCTCAGGAACCCCAGATATGCTCCCCAGCCCATCAGAGAGGCACTGGTAACAACAGTCCTGGCTGGTAAAGGCCAGATGAAGGAAACGCCCTGACAGATTCCCCTGAACCACCCACCAGTGTAAGGAGTCCAGAACCAATGGAGGGAGGCAGACCAACCTTCCCAGGGGGTGAAGGATTGAACAGTAGGCTGGTCTTACACCACATTTCAAGAAGGCAAAAATGCAACCTGGCAAACTGAACCATCTAACTGCATGCAGACATGTAGCCCGAGAGCCTCCGGCACATGAACTGGCCTGGAAAATTGCAGACTGAGGCAAAGACATCAAATCAGCTGAAAACGGTGAGTCAACAAAAATGCTTTCAAACTTGTAGCGTCCATTAGGGCTCTCTGAGGGGGGACCAATGCTGAGTTTCCAGTGTTCAGGATGAGACCCAGACACAAGCAAGCACAGTGTAACGTGTATGTGAGAAAGAACTTCTCTGGACCCTCGCAGCCGGTTGTTGTTCACTGCACTTACAAACAGGGAATTAGAATCTGGGTGGGAGTAAAACCCTGCAAACGCCTGCATCCGGACAAAGTAGCATTTCTACAAACATTTTGCCGTAGGCAGCAGCAAAGCCCGTGTGCTCCAAAGAACCTTTGCAAGCTCCAGGAATGCATCACTAATTGAGGGGGATCACTGTCCCTGAGGCAGATGGCTGCAGCATGTCAAGGAAGTAATGGGTATTCTCCTGCACAAACTCCAACTGGAAGCCCAGGGGAGCAGCCACATGCTGCCTTGAAGTCCTCACTGAATGGAGGAGGAAGAGCCGGGCAGTACTGAATGGTCTGGGGAAGATGAAGAGACAGGTCACTGCGAATGACAGGTCCTGCTGATGAACTGGCAGACCTGGACGGCTCAATTTCAGAGGCTCCACAAGGCAGAGGACTAGTGCCTGAACTTGGAGTGCGTCAACAGCATGCCTGGTGATTTTGCCTTGACGCACGAAGAGGAGCACAACCTCTGAACGAGGAGCATCCCACAGGTTCCGGGGGCTCACAGGGCATAAGAGTAAGGCACAGGTGGCCAGTGGGCACTAGGCCAGAAACCTGTCCCGACTTCAAGAAGAGTGCCCACTGCACTACCCATGCTGCTACATGAACAGTCCCCAGTGTGGGCCAGTGACTGGAGCCAGCCCCAAGGTTGCAAGTGACCGTCCGAATCATCCATCGTTCAAAGCAAGGGAGGGACTGATGCCAACAGCGGAAATGGAATAGCTGGCACCCTGTATGCCTCCAGATTGTTTTATCACCCCCCAGGAGGGGCTATGCCTACAAGATTTGAGTGCTGCCCCCTACTGATACTGCTAGGCAAAATCCTGCAGTTCTGGTGCACTAGATGCATGCACACTTAAATGGAATACAAGGCTACATCGACCAGACTACACCATAAACTGGAACATTTACCACTCTGCTTCTCCACTTTTTACAGTGTAACTGTTAGGAGAACAAGCCTTCATTTTCTGAATACATCATGTGGGGTTCATAAAGTATAGTTCTGGCTTCTAGAAGACTAATAATAAGTAGTCATTTTCTTATAAAATTTTGCTATTTTAAAGATACTCAAATATATAATTAAGCAAAAAAAAAAACTTGAGAAAAATAAGGCCTAGCTAATACTATGTTTAACTTTTATTTTGTTTAAATGGTGGGGATCGTGACATAGCAAGCTCTACACCTCGTCTTAATGACATCCAATATTCCTGTTTATTGAGACACAAACATGATAAAGCAAGAATTTCATTTCACAAATTTTCAAAATAGAGCCTTATCATCAGTAAATCAAAAAAGCTCAAGTCCAAAAACAGGTACATAACCTGGCTACGTCGGCCTGAAATCTGTATCACTGTTTGAAGGTGTTCCAGATGATAAAACCTTCTAAACAATCTTACCTCATGCTGGGAATTGCATGGTATCCCAATCTGAACTTCAAGCTGTCTTTATCCAGGCATTGTTGGACCAGGTTTTCCCCAACGGCATGCATGTGTTCTAGTAGTTGAAGATGCTCCTTTGTTACTAATTTTAGACTGGAAATGGAGTCCCAAGGTAAGATTAGCCAGTGGTAACGAGCTTTGGGATATTTATCCTTAATGACTACAACCCTTTCATCTTTGTAAACCTATTAGACAAAGAGAAATCAAGGTTATTCACCTCTAACTGTGGTTCCTAGGAATATCGTAAGAAAAATAACTTGATTTATCTAAATATCTGGCTTCACTGATCCACTCTTGCGTGCTCCATGCCACTGTCACAGACCCAGAACTCTTCAAAAGCAGTTAGTGTGGGCTGGGGCCAATGCCCATCTACAGATGGACAGAGTGCACCTCTGAAACAAGGTAGGGCTAAATATACTCATTTTCAAAAAGCTAGTACAGATCTGTGGAGGAAATATATTTGGAGCTCTCCAGTGACTGTTAAATACACTACTTTTCCTATCATAAATATACCTCCAGAGAGCCACGTTGACTGATTATCAAGCAATAAACACTTCCCTGAGAGACAGTGGTGGAAAGAGTCTTGAGATTTTCTCTAACTACAGAAGTCTCCTATAAGCTATACTCAACACATTTTACAACCACCTGTGAAGTGCCTGGATCAATATATCCCCTTTCAGGGCACTTCTCTGCAGGCAGCTATAGTGAGAGTCATGCAAGATGTTGTGACGCATTAGAAATAGTTGATGGGGTGAGTCTGCTCAGGGCCGCTTTAGTGGTAAATAGGTTACATAAGTTGTTTTGTGACTTGTTATCTATGTGCCTTTTGTGCCAAGGAAAGCAAAAAAGTGTGAGCTTAGTTATTTGTTGTACATAAGCCATTTACTGCTGTTCCCTAGATTCTGTGCAATATAAAAACTTTAAATTATTGCAGTTGCTTAGAGACTCAGCCATGAACCCCACGTGGAGCATCTGGCCCTTTCCCTGCAGCCCACTTCGCAGAGCTTCGTTAGGGTCTCCCTCTGCTGTTCGGCACATAAGCCATGATTAGAGTTGTGTGTACCTAATTGGTGTGGGCATGTTTATTCCTCAGCTGGTATCCAGAACCTGCAGGCAGGCATAAGTGCCTGGCACAACAGCAGCATAATCATGATAACTCACAAATGCAAACGTTCTATGTCTACAGTGAGGTAACACAGATCTTTCCACATCTGGGCCACAGATGCATAGATACCAAGGCCAGAAGGGACAACTGTGAGCATCTAGTCTGACCTTTGTATAACACAGGCCAGAAACCTTCCCCACAATAATCTCAGTGAAGTAAAACCGATCTTTTAGAGAAACACCCAATCTTGATTTAAAATATATTTTAATCTCGATTTATGCAGACAAGGCTGCAGCTGGACGGCGCTGAGACTGCATTCAGCAAACATTCTAGGATGAGACTAATGACGGCCTTGCTTTGGCAGAAATAATGAAGAGGCAAAAAGCTGTCAAAGCCTTTGGTGCTCGCTCACCCAGCTAAGATGATTTTCATTCAAAACCACTTGCAAGGAGCAGATATAAGAAATGTATTCTTAACTCCCTGATATCTCTGTATTTACTGGGGTCAGACTTAGATCACTACACCACATAAGACACAGTTATAGAGGGCAAAGGAATCCTTTCATCAAACATTTCAGCAGAGGATGCTTCAACAGAAATTTGCCATTCATTGCTGATCAAATAGAAGGAAAGTACCACAATGGGAGTTGTGTAGAGCAGTGGTTCCCAACCTGTGGCCCAGGGGCCAAAAGCGGCCTGCCGGATCTTTCAAAGTGGACCACCACTCCCTTCCTGCTGGCTGCAGAAGGAAGACACTGCCTAAGGACCCTGGTGGAGCGTGTTCTGTGGGGCTACAAGACCAGTGCAGGCTCCTTTCTACAGCCAAAGGGATGGGAGATCAGCGCTTCACTCCCCCTGGCTATTGCAGGGAGCACAGCAAAGCCTTCCACTTAGGTGCTTGGGTCCCTGGTGGAGCCAGAGGGAGGGGAGCTCTGATCTCCCGTCCACCTGGCTGCAGAAGGGAGCCATTGCCTAGGGACCCAGATGGAGCACATGGGGTTACAGGACACATGCAGTTTCCCTGCTGCAGCCAGGGGAACGAGAGATCAGCAAGGAGACAGCCTCCTTGCCAAACTCCTTCTGTCTGGCTGCAGTGGGTGGGTGGGATGGCCTGCTGGTGGAGCAGCCAGGACCTATCATGCTTGAGGAGTGGCAGGACTTTAATAATCAGTGCCTTCCAGTTTGGCCTGCACTTAGCAGGCCACCCACCATGACTTAGCTGCCTGGCCATGTGCTTTAGTGTGTAGTGAGTCACTCATCTACACTAGTGCTCTGTGAGCGTGACGTACTGGAGTAGTTTGTAGGTGTAAAATAGTGAATGTAAAAATGAGCAAAGTAGCATCAAAATGTTTACATTAAATACGTAGTGATCTGAAGTCCTTAATGGTGTAAACATCAGTACATTTTTTGAATTGATAGACTGGTGGCCCTGCAGGGTTGTATAAATGAGATTTGTGGCCCTTGACCCAAAAAGGTTGGAAACCACTGGCGTAGAGGCTAGTATTTTAAGTTACCTAAGGTGGTAAGATGTAAAAAGAACATTCATTCTGTTAAATAAAATAGGCAGAAACTGTAGATGGACTAGTACAAAGAAGGAAGGACATTCAAGCTAAAAGATCTCTGACTTAAGCACCCAGAGCTCCTGGTGAGGTCACAAATTGGTATGACAAGTCAAGGGATTCTAGAAACAAAAAGGAGAGCTCTTCTGTTATTCTAGTTATATTCAGGTCTTCACTAGGCCATTCCAACAGGAGCAGGTTCTAACCCCTCACTGGGCATTGCTTTTCTAGTGGGGGAAGGAGAGGTCACTTACTGGCAGCTGCTGGATTGAATAACCAAGACTTGAGGACTAAACATCCTGCGGGAGAGTTTCACCATCCTGACTGACTCCTCCATCCACTGGGACTGTGGGAACTATCATTATAGCATTGGGTCTTTGTTGCTTAAAGCCATGCCAACTAGAAAGGGGGAAACTAATCACACCATCACCTCCACCAGCTTCGGGTAAATCCTGACCAACCCCTAGAGAGATGTAAAATCCAAGTTTATAACATGGACTCTCCCCTACTATGCCATTTTCCTTCCCCGTCTCATTTCTTCTCTTGCCTGTCTTTGCCTTCTTCCCAAGCAGAGTCTGGCTTGGCCAACCAAGACAGACCCACCTTTTATAACACTGTTGTGAACAAAGAACAGCCAGCTTGGCCCTGGTAAGAGCTTGCCAGGTCACGAAGTGGCTCGTAAAATTGCATTCTGCACTTGTGCCCTCCCAACAGTGAGGCTACCAGGGAAACAGGCATGTTTTTCCGTCCCTGCTATCCTCTTCTTATCCTTGTGTATACATCTTCCTGGTTTTGCTTTAAAGGAAATGGGAGCAAATTTCAGCAACTCAAGACTGTACAAAGCTGGACATGTAATGCCATCTTTAACATCATCCAAAGCTGGCTAGCAGAGATTTCCCCCAATATAAATCCCATACAACAAATAAAAAAAGTATCAGAGAAATTAACATTTTTACTCAACTTTTTCAGTTCCAAGTATTTTAATTGTTTCCCTTTATCTGAGAGGCATGGTCTACTTTGAGCAGGGGGCTGGACTAGATGACCTCCGAAGGTCCCTTCCAACCCTAATCTATGATTTTATGATATACTGACTGCCGTGGTTGTATGCCAATGTAACTTGAGTCAAGATTAGTTTGTAGCGTAGACATGGCCTGAGTTGAATAAAAAGTTAGTGTGGTTTTCATTGTGGTTACAAAGCAAATGAACCAGCAATAACCTGACATAAAACCTCAAACAATTAGCTGTTGAATAGCGTAGCAGTTAAACAACTGATTTATTAGCACTTTACCCTTTGCTGGTCTAGGCATCCTGCTTATCAGTACAATACTCTCAGCCACTTGCTTAGGGTCTGAATCAGCACTGAAATAGCCACCTTCCTCCCCCACGGAGAGAGACTTGCATTTGCAAGAACAAAGCACACAGGTTTCTGATAGAACTATTTCTTAATGCAGCAGAATTATAACTGCAGGGGCAAAGATCCACGCAGTCAGGTGTGGTTGGCAAATCACATAGCAAAGTGAGGGAAAATGTATGTGATGTCAAGGGGGCCAAACACCAGAACAAGTGAGCCCAAACTAAAGCTGCCAAGATCCTAGCAGTGCTCTCCCGTGCCGTATTCCATAGTAATTGGGGACGTAATGGAAATATGCAAGGACAAAGAAAGCATTTCTCTCCTCCACACGCCCTCCAACTCCTTTTCACTGAAAGGCACCCGTAAGTGCGAGGTGGCCCTTTCCCTCCCTGGTCTAACAGCCAGGGGTGATGCCAGAACAGTCTCAGGAGGAGCAGGAAGCCATTGTCTCCTAAAGACTGTCTACAAGGACTGTCCTTCACTTGATCTCACCCTCCTTGCTGGTGTTCCCAAGTTGGCTGAACCTCAGGACTAGTACAAAGCCCAGCTATTCACCCACTCAGGCATTTGTTTACCGTTGACTGGGATGTGAGTGACTTAGGCTCAGAAATACTGACTGCCTAGGTTTCGTTTTGATAGAATAGTTTTCCTCTGTCAAGATGGACATTCCAGAGGATAAGCTGCTTAGCCAATAGCTCAATTCCAGAACAGAAAGATTATTATAAATTCCTTGTTTCTGAAAGGGACCTGGAGGTAATGAAATTGCTATTCTTTTTCTGGAAAGCAACAGAAACAAATTTCCACAGGGCTAATCCTACTAAATATTGTCTCAGAGTTACTCTTTAATTACTCAAAGTGTGTTCTGAGTCAAAGTCTTGAGACTCAAGACTGTCATCTGTAGTTTCAGTGAAGAGTAGTCAAACATCTGCTTATCGAGAGGACTCTGTTATAGTCTGTATTATTTCTCTCTTTGGGGGGAGGGTTAGCCACTACCACAGAAGAACTGAAGTTTAAAAAGACTCTGGTTCAGACACTAGGTAATAGTTAGCATCAGTATTATGATACTTAACCATTCCAATTGCCACTTTGATGGATTTTGGTAATTGCTTTATAACAGAAGTGAGACACCTTCTTAGACTATAGACAAAGACTGACGACTCTTGGTACTAATTTGATGATTTAACTTTAATATTAAAACTAATTTGATTGAATCTTGATCAGATTATGATTTGATAGTGGCAATGGCTTTATTTTTAGGCTAGTTTAATATTACTGACAATATCTTAGCATCAGTGATAGGTTTTCTTGATTTTACTTTGGTTAGTTTGTGTTTTAATAAAATTTACAGAACTTAGTGTCTCATTTCTTCACCAAGCAATGTGGGTGCAGAAACTCTGAGGACCCAGGGGATACAGCTGGTCAACTTAACAGCTTGACAAACTCTTTTAATTAGTTCTTGGGTCTCATAACTGCCTGCTCTAGGCATAATATTGTGTTTCAGATTTGTTTTAGGATCCAGATGCTGAAGCAAGTGAGATATGCTTTACATACACAGCTATAAATGAAACCAAGTGCCATAAAAGGAAAACCTAGTGCTAGGGACATGACTGTCACAGGGGTCTTGTTTTCCATGAGATTCCACCCTCACTCCCCCCCCCACTCTCTTTTGTGAAATGGATCACAGAATCTACCTCTCCTGAACCACAGGCGTTAAGAAAAGCAACTGGGAAGCATCATTCACAATGGATCTCCAAGGTTATAGATGTCTCCTGCTGGTCTGATTGAAAAGTGCCTCTCCCACCTGTAAGAATGCATCTAGAAGCCAGGCTGATATACATACATACACGCATGTGCATTAATTTTAACATGCAGTTAGCTCAACACCATTCTGAATGGGATGCTCACTGAACATGGAGTGGTAAAAGTTATTCCAAGTACAGTGTGTGTCATTCCCACCTGCATTTTTGGATCTTGCATGGAGATCTTCAGACCTTGACTCCAATGTCCTAAATGTTCCTAGAGTATAAATAAAAAAGCACTTTTAGAAGAAATTTAAAAAAATCTAATGAGGTTTGAATCCAAAGTCTTCAATTAACTAATTGTATTATAATTGCTATATTATTTTGCTGATACATATCTGTGTTAAATGGTATTTATATTTTCTTTTAAAAAAATCCTAGGAAACTACTTTAAAAAACTGTTAAAAAGGAGTTAAAGTTGCAAAGTTAAACACTGAAGTTAGGAAATTCCAGAATCAGCGTTGCCCAGGCATCCTCAGTTTGGCCCTCTTATACATTTGCATTATGACACAGCCCTTAATTACATGATCAAAGATGATTTCTCCACAGGATCCTGCATCATTCAGTGCACAGGATGGATGGTGCTCTGGGAACAAGGCAGCCATTGCTATTTCTTTTTAGCTTTGTCCTTCAATGGGCTCCAGGTCTTGTTCACTGCCACCATCCAAACCTTCCACTGAATGCAACACTATTAATTTCCTTTCTACTGCACCCTCATAACATCTGAATCTTACAGATATTAATACATTTGTCTTCAACAATGCAAGTGAGGATGGGTATGTTCTGTGGGTGGTTTTTTTTTGGTTTGTTTTTTTTAAATAGCATTGGGAGATTAAGCCAATATGAGCAAAAACCTCTACTAACATTGTGTTTCTCGATGATCAGGTGGCCAACCTGAAACACTTGGGGCCTGATTTTTTTCAGAATATGTAGCATTTTATAGCGTTCTGTATATTAACAAGTTAACCCTCCTAACCCCCTTATGAAGAAGGTGTAGTATGCATCTCATAGATGGAGAAACTGAAACAAACGCAAAGTGACTAGCCTAAGGCCACACAGTGAAGAAGTGACAAAGCCAGAATCAGAACGCAGGACTCCCTGACTCCCAACCCTTTGCTTCTGTCTGCAGAGCATGAGGCCTCACTGCCAGAGATGCTGAGCACTCATTGACCTGTCGTAGCTGTGAGCGCTTAGGTTTTGTAGGGGAGAAACAGGACCAAGTACCTCAAATAGGGCACCAGAAAATGAGGAACACAGAGTTAGTGACCACCTCTGCAAAGTTCGGTTTCAATTGTAGGCCATGGGCCTGTTCTGTCCTGCCCTGCAGCAGTGACCACATTTTGCAATCTCTATGCAGGCAGCCTTTGAACTACTGACCACTTACAGATTCACAAGCCAGCTGCCTAAATGAAAAAGAAAAACCATTTAGGAAATGCAACCTTGAGTCCGAAGGTCCCCAGGAGTAATACGACAGCCAAATAGTTTTCACCCGCGAAAGAATGTTGTGTTTTGTTTGTTCATATGATGATAGTTTAGTTTTGATAGTATGAATGATGTAAATAATAGTAAATAATTAAAGATGAACGTGGATGAGTTGAAGAACACTGGCAAAGTATGTGGCACACCCGTAAGGAACAGCCATGAAATACTGTCAGCTACTATGTACCAGCCATAGTGGATGTGCATAAATGGACCATAAACTGTGCACTTGGGCTGACAGGCGCATGTTCTGCCACCCAGCGGGAATTCTGCCAGCCTGGCCATCTGACAAAGATTCCTGAAGGCCACTCCTGTGCACAGCCTACTGGGTGAGAACTTCTCTCTATGGGTTTTGTGAGTATAGCATTGTAATTGTATTCTGTTAGGATTGTGTTAGCTATAGTGAGCCTGTTCTGATTAAATTGCATTATCAATCTGCAAATCAGGTGTTACCGTGTCTCACTGGTAAATTGCCACTGATTGCTGATCCCAGCCCCACACAACACAGTGAGTGAGCAGAGGCAAGGAAAAACTCCCACTCTTAACGGTTTTTTGGTATGTGATGGACATTTCATTTCAGAATGCGTCTACTCTGAAAAGTGACAGGGAAAAATGGTCAGTTGGTTTCAGGTGTTCCCATTCTCTGTCTTCAGGTCAAATCTCCTCCCTTTACAAGTAGGACACCATCACCCACCACCAAAGATTCTACAGTTGAAACCTGACCTTTCAGTCTGCTGCAGGCAGCCCTGTGCAGCTATATGAAGCCCAACTGACTTCAGGACGAGTTCACCCATGTGGACCAGACTGCAGGATCGAGGCCTTCCTTAGCAATTCTGTGGCTGATGTACAAGCCAGAAGGGAATTTGGCTTGTTCCCCAAAGCTGTGTTGGCTCTCCCATGCTAAAAGGAGTCACTCAACTGCACTACAGTCAGCTGATCTGACTGACTTCACTGAGGCTCAGCCTACACCGAAGGGTTTTTAACGTTCTCCCACAACTGCTGTAGCACCAGTGCAGCTCCACCAGTGCTGCCAACGGTGGGCGCGCCAGTGCAGGGTATTTTACTGCTCACCTTGCGGCTGGAAGAGCTGTCACGGGGAGAGGAGGAGGAACTACTGGTATTGTTTGGCTTGCAGCTTGAATTACCATCTTGCAGGTCTGGTGGGTCCATTTTCATACTTTTTTCAGACACGTTTTCCACATCACTATTCCCAGAGTCCACGTATGGCCTCTTGTTAGCTTTTGTCTTTCCTTCCGCTCCTGCGCCAGACACCCCCGTTTCTTCCAAGAATTGTACAGTATAGGGGTAAAGTTTATTCACAATATGTAGAATCTGTCCTGGCTTCAGTTTCACTTCTTCATCCTTGCCAATATCCACCAAATCAACACTGGCTGGGTTAACTCCTATCTTTGGATAATGAGAAAATAAAGCACAATGCTTGGACTGGCATACAAGTGTGGATCTCTCATCAGAATGACTAAAACCCAACTATCCCAAACTGCCCTAGGGCATCCCTGTCCCTGCAACACAGGGAGGGAAGAGTGTGTGGCATTTCTTCCACATACTGGCCCATTTTAATGGAGCACAAAAATTAGAGCTGGAGGTATAGATTTAGGGCTTGCAGTAAGAACCGCTAGCACAGACCCTGCACCAGCATGAAGCCATAATGAGCCTAAATGGGACCCCACATGGGAACAGTGCCGTGTTAGCAGAGCTCGCTGTGACCCCATACTGCCATGAAGCCCTATACCCATATGGCACCCCACTGGGGTCACTAGGGTCTGTGTTAGTGGTATTGGAGGTGACCCCAGCCCAGCATGCAGCCACAGTGGATCCTATGTGGGTACAGACTAGTGGAGCTGGCTGTGACTGTACATTGTCCTGTGACCCAATGGAGCCGGGTCCACATTACAGGTACTAGGTGTGACCTCGCACTCCCCTGGAAACTGTGATCCCAGTGAGGTCAGTCCCCCACAGGTATAGGATCCATGTTAGTGGCACAGGCTGCAGGATTGAGCTGTGTCTTCACTTGGGATTGAAGGCCCTGGGCAATACTTTTGGGTGCTTGGAAAACAAATAAATAGCAGAAACGTCGCTAGTCTGACTCAGATATTCAGCATCAGAAACCAGCACCTTGGTTCCAAACAACCAAACTTTCTGATCTGGCTCCTGCTTAGCGATATTTGTCTTCTCACTGTGCTCCAACTGCACAGCGTCTTTGGAAGGGTCTTTGCATAGCTCATTGGTGACTGGGTCTGTGAGAAGATTTGCCATTCCAAATATTTACCTGTGAATAACTACGGCAGGCCTAATGCTGCCCTCAATTACACAGGACTAACACCAGAGACAGAACTGGGCCCCATGTTACAAATACTTCAAATAAAAAATAAAAATAAATTGAAAAGATGCAGGTCATCTCGATTATGGAAAAAAATCAATCATGTATTTTAGGAAAGTACCAAAAGAAGTGGTTCTCTTCAGCCACTTAGTCACATTAAAGAGGCATTTATGCACTTCAGTTCTACACTGACATGTTTCTCTAAAAAGGGAGTGTCTCCATAATCGTGTTAACTATGAACAGGTTAATAAGAACAAGTAGGCATAGCTAGCTGTGCACACACAGTTGTTACAACACCAGACTGTTGCAATATCCCATTCTGCAACCATACAAATGTTTTTTTAGATGTTACTTATGTTCTCTGTGTGTGTTTGTAAGAAATCTGAATCGCAGCGTGCAAGGCTGGTGGATTGTAGCATCAGGCACCAGGAAACAGAGAAAACGGCCAAGGAAGAAGAGAGAGCCCACCTGCCTGCCAGCACACAGCCCTACACCGGCCCATTTTCTCAGAAGGGGCCCAAGGCTCGTTTCCATCTGGGCAAAACAAGAGCAAAAGGAAATTAATTCATCTCTCCTGGGAGTGTCTCAGGAAGAATGCAGCTGCCCAGCCAGAAAGCAACCACTTCTCCATGTTTTTGCCCTTGGGCTGAGCTGGACCTGGTCACCTTCCAGCTCAGTTCCCATAAACTTGTCTTGTTTAAATAACTGTCTGGATGGGCTCAAGTAGAGACCATCAGCCTGGCTTCCTTTGATGGAAGTTAACCCTTTCCCTGCTGTGTTATGTACAGCCAGTCCACAAAAATACTGCTCAAAACTTTAAAAATAACAACGCCCTGCATACATCAGCACACTCAGCAATGCTCTTCACAAACGCCCTAATTAAAGGGACCACTCACAAGGGAGGTAGGCTCAAACGTTGACCTACCTTTTCTTTCATGGCTGTTTACAAACCTACATAATTCTTGTGCTTCTTCCCCAAAAGAAGTGTTTTGGGCATTCAAGTGCTTCCAGAAGCTCTGCTGGTGGCTTTAGAAGTAGCACTGTCCTCTCTAGGTCAGATATACCCAATACCCCAACATGAGGGGGGTGGGGGTGGGAGAGTCCCCCACAAGGGCGCTATGACTCAGAGCCACGGCACTGTGTATGAGTGGACGTTTCCACTCTTGTCAAATTTCAGCTGGAATCCCAGGATATTCTGCTTAATTGTAATGCCCTAAATTTTCCAGCAGAATAAGGTTTTCTTCACTTTCCATCCTGAACCATGTAGTTTAAAGGCTACTCTCTGACACCCCAGCACTGCACTTCCCTCATGCCAGAAGCAATCCTCGTAGACAGTGAAACTTGCACTAAGAGCCATCTCCAGAAGCAGCTGCCTATCTGAATACAGTCACAGGAGTCCTGAAGTTTCTTGTACAGTTTTACTCAAGCTATAATTAAAGCTTACTCACGGGGTAACCAATGGTTGCTGATCTGTTGGGGGTTCTGAATATAGTTTGTAGCCAAGTGTCTAACATTTATCAAGCAGCCTGGGATCTTTGGAAGAAAGGTTTGTTTCTAAACAAACACAGGGAGGCTGCAGTAGTGCTTTTTAGACCAGGAGGGCACTGCACCCAGAATATAGGATCTGATGGCAAATATAAATGACCAGTCTAATTTGGACACAGTTTAGTTTTGACAGAGTGATTAACATTAGATGACCTGAGTGCAATAGGAGTAGAGTTGAGACCAACGAACTTAACAGTCAAGTTCTCAACATAAAAGACCACCACCACAGCGGCGATGATCAAGTCTTTCTGCAATTTCAGCAGAAGGGGACAGGGATGGAACAGGTATGGAGTCTCCACTTTCCCCCTGGAGTGATCTGGGGTGGAGGTCCCTTGGCTCAGTGGGTGTGAATCTCACGGCCCACCTTTCACCAGTACAAAGCTAACTGGCTTATTTTCAAAGAGGAAACAAGGTACCCAAAGATTTTGTTTTTACTTGTACGGAATTTTTATGGTTAAGTGACAGAAGAATCCGAACACAACCAAGGGGTTTCAGGTAGGTGCAATCAGGCGCCTGCACACCTTGTCAGTGTTCTCAATCGGAGTGAAAAGTTTGGGGGCAGCGTGGATGGCAACATTGACTTGCAAGCCAGCAGGGGAGCTATGGCACCTCAGTATCCAGTCACATTCTGGAACAAGGTAAGGCTACTTCAAAAAGCTCCTGCTCCTTTTGAAGGCCATGGGGAAAAACGGGCCGTGGATCACCATTCCTCCTGCAAGAGCCAGGAGGAATCAGCTGGTGGTCTTCAGCAAAGGGGCTGCCACTACCATCCCTTCCACACTCTTCAGTGGCATCCCTGAAGATCAGCCCCAGGCTCACTGTTCACTTGAGACAGACAAGTCCCAAACTCTGCCACATCCCATCCCTTACTTGAAAGGAAAGGTGGAGGGGAAGGAGTGTATTTTCCACATGTCAACACAGGCAGCTGGCCATTGATCTTTCACTCCATGGCTTGGGTCATGTGACCAGCTGCATGGACAGCATCACACAAGATGGTGCTGAGGAATTTTCAAGAAGCTGCACCAATCAGACTGCTGAACAGCTCTTTATTCTCACAGCTATGTCAGAGCTGCTTCTGGAAGCAAGAAGCAAGAATCTGGGTCCACCCACCCACAGAAAAGCAAAGGTTGACACAAAGGTTAATCCACTGACTGACTTTGGTTATAGTTACTTTGTAAGATCATAGAGTCACAGGTTTAGAAGGGAACACAAAGGCACTAGCCTAATGCCCAAGATGGTCAGGTGCTACGATAAATAACAACCCAGACAAACACAGAGGCCTTGTCTAGGCTAGGAAAGCAGGCTGTTTTATTAAATATGTCCAATCTGCCATGATTTGTAACGTGCAAAGCACAATAACAACCTGAGTAAATAAGAGAAATACTGAACATCCATAAACGAACATACCTGTTTGATCTTGACATACCCTTTGTTATAGTCTGCATTTAGCTGCACTGAAAAGAAAAAACCAAGCATCAGAGAATTAATTAAACACAGGAGATCAGATTGCTAGAGTAAATTAGCACAGCTCTACTGAAGCCAGACTCAGCTGGCTCAAAGTGTATGTTCCTACTCTCTTTCTTCCAATGGGTGAAGATAGAAATACAGACCCTAACTGAAGTCTCTGATTCAGTTTATTCTGGTTAATTTTTCATTAATAAATAGTACTGAGGGAGACAATATCTATTTAGAAGCCCTGACAGGCATGTTAAAACTGGAGGCATCTTAAACAGACCTTGTTTCGAATTCACATTTTCTGAAATCCAAGATGTCTGTACCGAAGTTGCATCAACATGTGTTGCTA
The DNA here is from genome assembly GCA_007922155.1 of Mesoclemmys tuberculata. Classification (NCBI taxonomy): domain Eukaryota; kingdom Metazoa; phylum Chordata; order Testudines; family Chelidae; genus Mesoclemmys; species Mesoclemmys tuberculata. The sequence goes on along the minus strand of ML675650.1, from coordinate 5,948,840 downwards.
ACCTTCTTCTCCCTAGACAAAATTACCAGCATCTACACAGCAGATGGCTAAAAATTATGTCAACACTACTTAATGATTGTCCTGCCTTATCAATGGGATTTCTATTAATGTATATGATATAAAGTGTCCAGCATTGGCCTTTCTAAAGTTCCAGAGGTTACATGTGGATTATAAAACCGACCTACCACATGATTTTTTGAGTCACGCCTGCATAACGATTTCAGTCATAAGCAACTGACTGATATGCCTGAACACAGACAGAGATTGACTGGAGTCATCCCAACCATCCACTCTCCTAAAGATTTATAGATTTTTTCAGAGAGCCAAGCTTGGTTAATCTATGTATTCAATAGAGCTTCTTTAAACAATCTGCAGCAAGCACCACTTGATATTTTATAGTCGTACTAGAGGATATGATACAAAGGAAATCACAAACATATCCTTGCTACAGAATCTTTTATAAAGCTCTACAGGATTTAACAGAAACTTCTACCTTTGCTACAGAACATATACAGTTACTTTACAATTTAGGAAATGCACCCTACTGGCACACTAGGAACATGAACAATAAATAAAAGTCATATTCACTGGAACCTTGATGTCAAACTCAAAACATACTCCACCATCTATCAGTTCTATAAGAGTCTACAGCTTTTCTACAGACTACATATACAACTGTTTTATAAAGATCAATTTATTTTCTTCCTGGTGGCAGGAAGGCCGCCTTCCTTCATGCCTGTCAGACTGTAGAGCCCTTTGCAAGCAGAAAAAAACAGAATAGCTGTAATAAGCAAGCAGCTATACCTAGACAGCAGAGATCTTCTGTAGCTAAAATGCCCATTGGATTGGAGCCCCAAGACAGAGGATTGCACAGCAAGCCAGAGAAATGCCTGCTCTGGTTTTCAGAGAGGAGCTGTAGCTCCCACCTGAACTGCCCAGCTGTTAAATGTAAATTTAAGCCCAATCACTGCCAGCTGGCCTTTAGAGTTCATAGCCTATCACAATAATATAACCAAGCGGAAGAGCAATGAAACCCAAATGACTCTCACCATCTGACATGGAGCCCATCGATGAATTTCTATACCTGTACCTCACAGATTGTTTTACATTGTTTTGGAGCTGCTGGGCTGTCATCAAGCCAGCAGTTGCAAGTAAACTGAAACGACACCTTACCTTGTTGCCGTGAACATTTCTTGTCTTTTATCTCCGTCTCTGGGCCACGCCCTATCACTACTGTTTCTAAATGTGGCAGTTTGATTCGCTGACAGCATTTATCTTTTCTCACTAGCCAGCACACCCGCATTACTGCACTGTGGAACAAAACGAGAGGAGTTAGATAGATACAAATATAGATACATACACAGAGGATGACATTCAGACAGGGACTACGATCCAGTGGCTGGAGGACAGGACAGGGAATCAGAAATTCTTGGTTCTATTGCCAGTCCACTAACTGGCTGTATGACCTTGGCTAATTTGCTTAACACTGCTGTTACTCATTATTCCCCCCCAACAAAATGGAAATAGTGCTTTAATTATATCTCCCAGTGAAAGGTGCTGAAGTGCAAAGTAGTCACTATCATATACACAAAATTTATATTATTCAATATACAGTTTTTATCATGTTGAGAGATGCACTTATTTAAAACCAGGATTTCCCCAATCAGTTGATACAGCTGCCTATCCATATCTCCTACTATTGTTTTATAGCAACATCTCATTCATTTTTAGATTTACCACAGTGGCCATTTCTGTAAACTCCACCTCCATGTTTTATTCATTAGGATTTTACTAAACTGCATATATCTTCTCTTCAGTGCAATTTCCCCCACTTTAAATAACTGACTATCAACATAGTATTCTTCACAAGTTAACCCACCAACTGGATGGGATTTAACTCATCACATTTCAATGAAAAGTTTTTCAGGATAAATTGCCCAAGCAGGTCCATGCGCCTGTCTGGTATTTGGGATTGCATGTTTCCCTAATCCACAATACATAACTGCTTGTCTAATTACAAAATGTGTCCAGACATACTTCTTCTGCTGCATTGGTAGATTGTTTCACACAATCACATCAGCAGCCCATCCAATTCAGGAATTCCATCATCAACATTAGCCATTAATATTTCATAGGAAGGCGCAAGAAGCCCCACATTAAGAAATTAAGGGATAACCTACCCCACGAAAGTGCTTTTCTAACCCCCCAAGAGCTAGAGATCAGTTTAGGCCTCGTCTACAAGTGAAAGCTTTTTCAGTTAAAAAAAGTGTGAATTTAAACCAACCGATATACTGGTGCAACCTACAGCGTGGACACTCATTACAGAATAAAAGGGAATTTTTCAGGTTTACCTTATGTCACTTAGGAAAGGGTTTAAACTAATCCAAAAACATCCACTCTTGGGCCAGGTCTACGCTACAGAGTTGTGTTGGCACCCCACTCTCCTTCCCAGGCAAGGTGACCACTCCTCCTGATATCAACCTGCTGCGACCTATTGCAGCTGGTTGGCACAAGAGGGCAGAGGGGTATGGATACACGTGGCTGGGGAAGGCCTATCCACCCTCTAGTGGCCTCTGCAATGATCACACACCTGGGTCCCATTACCAAAATACATGAGTAACATATGGGGGAAACTGAGGCACACACACAGCACTCTGAGAAAACCCCAAGAATATCTCCACTTTGTCACACATGTAAGCTGCATCTCCAGCAGGAGACTGGGAATCAGTATTCCAGGGTAAATCACTCATTGGGAAACCCTGATTAAGTCATTTAAGACTCTGATGCAATTTTCCCAGTATGAGGTCTTCCTTGAATTACTGGTGCATATTTACAACCCAATCTAGAGTTTAAAGGGTCTTCTCCCACCACCACATTTTTGACCCATCCACATGGCAACAGGACAAGTGCTACCTTTTGTGCTGAATAAGCCAAACGACTAAATTCTATTTCCAGGCAAGCTACAGAAGAAAAGCATTCAGACTGATTTTTCCATTTAAACTAGCTAGACTGTATGAAGCATACCCTACGTTACAAATTCAGCGTTCAAATATACACTACAAAACCACATAACTATATATTGTACTGTGGTTTCTTTTAACTACACATATACGCACAGCTTATTTCCCCATTGGAAAAAACACTAGTCATAGTGAAATCAGAAAGGGGCAAAGTTTGACAGAATATAGGAAGAACTACCCAAACAGTTAATTATGTCTGTACTACTATCCAGCATGGAAAGTGATATCTCTGGAACACCTCACCTAAATTAACAATTTCATTTTTACTTGACATACAAAATCATCTGAAAAATAACAGCTATCCAGTAAGGTATCAAAATTCAAAACAGAGCCAAAGTTAATCTTAAAACCAATCAGTTGCCACACCATATTGGTCAAGTACCAAAGTATCAGAAGAACACAGGGCTGCAAATGACCTTCTGAGTCACTGAATCCAGTCTGCTGCTATCACAAGCAACCTTGCATACAATCCTATTTACAAATTTATCAAGCTCCATCTTTAAGTTACTTGGGTTGTTTGTCCTGACTACTATTGGGTGGCTGTCCCAGAACCGCACTCTGATTATTAGAAATCTTCTAATTATGCAGGTATAATGAGGTACTTCATGGTACTTCAGCGTCTATACTGAGTAAAAACAAATCTTTTCATGAATAAAAATGAACCCATGTGTTATCCCTCCTTCTAGTCCATTATTCAAACTTTAGGACATCATTCTCTCTTGTATAATTGTTAGACTTCCCAAATTATCAGTCGGCATAAATGGGCCAATTGCAGAGTTGTGATCAAATCTCTATTCTATATTGTATCTGGAAAATATGCTTTAGCCAAACAAGTTATTGAGGTACAGAGGTAACTGGGTAAAATGCAAGGATGTGTTAGGTCATCTAATCTGACCTCCTAAGGTCCCTCCTGGATTTAAACCCTGTGCATGTGACATATCCATAATTGACACAGAATTTTTATTATTTATTGCAGGCGCTGATATAATACACCTCATCATAGAGTCTGGGCATATTTATTAAGGCAAAACATTTCTCATGTGTAGAAAGCTAATAGCTCACAACCTTCATCAGCTACACAGCTTTAAAATGACAGAGACAAGGAATACCTTGCCAGCTGATGATGCACTACAAGAATGGCTATGGCAATAGCTTTCAGCCTATGAGGAAAGGTCATAACAAGCAGCATTATACCCAGGGAACTAAAACTGGAAGAGAGATCACCACAGTGGTATACAGTATAAATACTTAACAACAGGTTTGTATAGCTCATCTGGTGGCACACAGAAAGCAGATCACTGATAGCATTAATAATTGATTACTGCATTTTACAAACTAAAGTAAAAGTCTTAATTTATCACGCTGCTCAAGCAGAACTTTCATCCATGCCAATGGGAGTTTCATCAGGATAAATAAAAAGCTAGGAAGGAAAGCTCTGTTCAGCCCCTAGATATAGTGACTAAACCAAAGAGTTTAGGGCCAGAGAGAAATTGTTTTAGTTTATATTTTACAGCAGTAGGAGGTGTTTCCACTCTATATTGCCTGTTTGTCACACTGACAGGGACAAGAAGAGGGTGGGTGCAAAAGTTAAGGGACCAGGACCTCCTCACTGGGTATGAATCACTTCATGTGGGGTATGCTGACCCCACCCAGCCTGCCTGATTCAGAGACAATGGCTATGCCTTCAGAGCCAGGATATCTCCCTGTAAAATCCTAGGGGAAACAAAGCACTGTAGTCTTCATCTTGGTGGAGGGAAGAGGAGAGAAAAGAGCAGGGTAACAGGATTGTCCTCAACTAGTTACACTAAGAAAAAGCTACATGTGCTTTCTCTCTTCTAGAATTTTACATTGACATAGCTATCTTAATGTGAAAACACTTTCATTTCATTTCATTTTCTCCAGACCTCAGATCATTTTTATTTTTCTGCACCCTCTCCAATTTTTCAGCAACCTTTTTAAAATGTGGACACCTGACTTGGATGCATATTCCAGTATTGATCGCACCAGTGCTGTATACAGAGGTAAAATGACTTCCCTACTCCTATTCACTATCCCCAACATTGCACCGAGATCTCATATTCAGATACTTAGCCACTATGATCTCTACTTCCTTGTCAGAGAAGCCATCTTCCAGGATATAGTTTCCCATTCTATAGGGATGGCATGTATTCTTTGTTCCTAGATATATACTTTTACATTTGGCTGCATTAAAACATGTTTTGTTTGAATGGGCCCAGCTTATGCAGTGAGCCAGGTGGCTCTGCATGACAGTCTTGTTTTTATCATTATTTACTACTTCGCCAATATTTGTGTCATCTGCACATTTTATTGGTAGTGATTTTATATTGAATTCCAGATCAATGCTGAAAGTACCAAATGGCATCTTGCCTAGTACTGATCCCTGCAGAACCCCACTTATTTTAGCAGTGAAGACATTGCTAATGGGAAGACATAGCTAATGGGCCACTGGGAGTGTAAATGATGTTTTCTCTCATTCCCCCACTCCTCCCAATGCAGCAGCACCAGGGCTCCCCCCATGTTATACTGAGATAGTTGGTAAAACCTAGCAGGGTGGGGGGTACGGGACACACTCGCAGGAACACTTTACGGCTTTAATTTATGACACTGAAGCAAAACAGAAAAAAGCCATCCTGACATCAGAATGAGACTGTCCAAACCAGGGCAGAGTTATAACAGGATGGCTCTACCTGGTTTCAAGTCACACCTGGTACAGCTTTCCAATGCGGGCAACTTAACAGATGCTTAAAAACAGATTTAGTGATGCAGGTAAACTGGTGCAACCCTCTGCCCAGCCTCTTCAAACTGCTTTGATTTAACTGTTCCCAGGCAGCTTCATCTAAACTATAGAAATACACCAAAGAGACAGGCAGAGCTGGCCCGGGGGGGGGCAAGGCCTGTTAGACTGGGGCAGCCTTGCACAGGCCAGGCCTCAGTCACAGCAAATGACACACGCCTCTGGGACTAAAAGAGAACCAGACACCCACTCCACACACACCCCTCACACACTCCCACCCCCACACTTCCGCCCACAACCCCTCACCCCCACCTGCAGCCCCTCCACCAGCCCCCTCACACCAGCCCACACCTCCCCACCGCCTCCACTAACCCCCTCACCCCACTCCAGCCCGCACCCCCCCACCAATCCCCTCACACCAGCCCACACCTCCCCCACTAACCCCCTCACCCCACTCCAGCCTGCACTCCCTCACCCTCACCCCCACCGCCACCGCCACCACTAACCGCCTCGCCTCACCCCCACTAAGCCTGCCCCCCGCCGAGGTAGGGCCACGCGCACACGCACCCTCTCGCGCGCCTCTCATCAGACTGCGGCTGCGCAGTACTCCCGCCTCTCAACCAATCCCCCCCACGGCCGCTCCGCCAAATCCCGCCCAGGGAGCCTCACGTGACCTAAGCAAGGGCGGGGCGGAGCCCGCGGGAGAGCCTGGCACGTTCGGAGGCGGCTCCGCCCCACGTGGGCGCTGCTGCCCCCTGCCGGGGCTGGCCGGGCAGTGCGGGGCGCTGGAAGCAGTCAGGCATTCCATGAATGGCATGTGCTGGCTGTAGGAGCAACAATGGAGAAGCATTTCACAATCTGGCTCAAAGTGCACATAACGGCCTGCAGAACTGTACTTAGCCTGCTCTGATTGAGGGGTGCGCCTCATTTCCCAAGCAGAGGCACAGATGCCAAATCTCAGTGAATGAATAGGGGTTCATAACATAACATTGTATTCAAATAAGTCGAAGTGTTGCAGGATCACAGTCACACTATGTTCTTTTGGAAGTTTTTATATCCTCAATATGAAATATAAAGCATTCTGAAACTTGCCATTGCTATATATTTTCCCCAAATATAGTGCAGGGTTTGTATGGAAAAAGTATACAAAAAAGAAAATAATATGAACACTTTATCCCCTTCTCTCTCCTCCCCAAAATAATTGGACCACAGATTCCTTGGGAGATCCATGCACCTGCATCTTGGGCCTTCACTACCTCCGGCTGAACTGATGTTTACATGAGAAATGGACCGCAGCAGCCAGAAAAATAAATAAGAGGACTAAAGTTTAAGGGTTTTCTTGCCGTTTGTTCCTTTCTAATCAGTGTCCGCCTGGGCTGTGTTTTCGTGGAGTCGGGATTTTAATAACAGATAATAATCCTTGACACTGCAATAGCCGTTTCTGACCAAGGAATTCAAAGTGCACATATGTCATGGCTCGCCCCTGCCCAGCGTTTCCAAGTGCAGAGATTGAGGGCTGGATCCTGCTTTCACTGAAATCAGCGGCACAAATCCCCTTTCCCTCCCCTGGTGCAAGATGGAGCCTCTCGGCCCCAGTCCCGCGAAGCTGCGCCCCGCAGGCACGGCCCACAGGTGTCCGGGCTAGGCAAGGGGACCCCAACGAGTGACGTGCTCCTCTGCGCCGCCCGTGCAGGGCTCGCACCCTATGCAGCGAGGCGGCGAGCCAGACACCCCCGCCGGCCGCCTCCGGCCCCGCCCCGCGCGGGTGGCGCCCCCGACCCGCGCAGCCGGCTCGCGATCGCGGCCCCTTCCGATCCCCGGGGGAGGGAGGGCGCAGGGCATGCTGGGAGCTGTAGTCTCGCGGGCCGGCCCTGGCGGGGCGAGGCGAGGTCACCGCCTGCGATTGGTTCGCGTCTCCCCTCCCCCTTCCCCCGCGTTCCTTCCCCGTCGTCGATTCGCCCTGGCGCCCGAAGGGGCGGGACGTCCGGGGCGGGGCTGCTCCGGCGACAAAAGTCCCCGGATGCCGCGCCGTCAGAGACCGGCTCAGGCAGAAGGAACTTTCCAGAAAAGTCAGGAGCGGCCGGAAGAGCGGAGCTGAGGTAAGACAAGACACGGCAGCCCGCCGCCCGCCCGAGCCCCGCCGCGCCCGCAGCCCCGCGCGCGTGAGGGGCCGCTCGGTCCCAGGGCGCCCCCCGTCCCGCGCTCGATTCCCCCCGTCGCCGCGTCCCTCCTGCCGGGGCCGGGGCCGGGGCCGGGCCGCGTGTCGGGCGGGCGGGCGCTGACGGCGGCTCGTCCCGCAGGCCGGCGCCATGGTGAAGGAGACCACCTACTACGACGTGCTGGGGGTGAAGCCCGGCGCCTCCGCGGAGGAGCTGAAGAAGGCCTACCGCAAGCTGGCGCTGAAATACCACCCGGACAAGAACCCCAACGAGGGCGAGAAGGCGAGTGGCCCGGGGGGAGGGGTGGGGCGCGCGCCCCGGGGCGGGGGGGGGGGCTCCCGTTGGCGCGCGGCTGGGGGCGGGCGCGTGCCGGGCCAGGCTCGGGTCCGTTCCGCGCTGCCCAGCCCGGGCCGGCCCTTCCTAGCTCGCCGGGCCTCCCTTAACGCTGAGCCTGGTCCGCTCCCCGCAGTTCAAGCAGATCTCTCAGGCATACGAGGTGCTGTCTGACCCCAAGAAGAGAGACCTGTACGACAAAGGGGGCGAACAGGCGATTAAAGAGGGCGGCACTGGCGGCGGCTTCGGGTCCCCCATGGACATTTTTGACATGTTCTTTGGCGGCGGCGGCAGAATGCAGAGAGAGAGGAGAGGTAACTTGACCATCAGACGCTGACTTCTGCTTTTAAAAAAAAACACTTTTTACAAATTAAACAATTTTCTTGTTGCTGATGCTGTGCAGCAGTCTCTAAAGTGATTAGAAACAGTATATGGCTATCTAATGTGGCAAACTGATCTTGTAGTTTTATTTACATCTTGACTTAATGTACAAGACTTTTTTCTTTAACACTGATCTGTAAATTGTTCAAAGAAAAATTGTCAGGATTTCAGACAGGGAAGTTGGCTTAAACATTTTTAATTACATTTCTGTTTAGAACTAGGAATTGGACAGTAATCTAACAATTCTTGGGTTACATGATTAAGACTTCACAAGTCATTTGTAAGCCAAAAGGCACTAACAAACTCTTCTTGTGGCTAAAGTGCCTTCATGAAAAACATACTTGTAAACATATTCTGCTGTGAGGAAACCAGTGCTACGTACATTTTTTTCTATTACCTCATGCTGCTCGTTGAATTAATTCTGAAGCTGTAGTGAAGGTAAACCATTGTTCTAAAAACAGTGTTTTAAACACTAGTGTGAACAAGATTTTAACATGTTAGTTAAAAACACATTAGCCAATATTTTAAAACACTGTTAACTGCATAACCAAAACTAAGGTTAAGGTTTGATATTGGTCCCATTTTGGGGACCGGAATGAGCCTTGCACCCAAATTCACTCCTGCATTGGGGAAAAAAGCTTGCAAAGACTGGGAGATAAGCCTGGTCTAAGTAAATTATTAACTGAAAAGAATTAGGATAAATATGGTCATTCCAAGCTAATGGCATTTTGAGTAAAACGTTATGCTCTTTACAGGTAAAAATGTTGTTCATCAGTTGACAGTAACTTTGGAAGACTTGTATAATGGTGCAACCAGAAAACTGGCTCTGCAGAAGAATGTGATCTGTGACAAATGTGAAGGTATGTTAATATCTACTGTTGAATTTTTGTGATCTAAATGTTTTTCAGATAATTTAGCACTGGAATTAAAATAAGTTTATTCTGGTTAAAAGAAACCCTGAATGTAAATGAAGGTAACTTTGTTCTAGGTAGACTGTAAATGTACTTCTAGTTTAAGTTCCTTTCAGAGGCAAAACAAAATCCATTCTAATTAGAATTCTCACTTTTCTGTCTTACCAGGCCGAGGTGGTAAAAAAGGTGCAGTAGAGTGCTGTCCCAATTGCAGAGGTACAGGCATGCAAATACGAATTCACCAAATAGGACCAGGAATGGTTCAGCAAATCCAGTCTGTGTGCATGGAATGCCAGGGACATGGGGAGCGTATTAGTCCTAAGGACAGGTGTAAAAGCTGCATCGGAAGGAAGATTGTTCGAGAGAAGAAGATTCTAGAAGTTCATATTGATAAAGGTAATGCCTTCAAGGGGAACTTGGCTTACTTCAAGGGGAATTTGATACCTTAGTATATTTTTATTAGCCTTGGTTTTGCATGATACAAGCTTTCAGTAATTGCTCACTTTTTCAAATACCCAGTGGCAGTGTTAAATATGCATTTATTTTAATGTGTAACTACGGTACTGCATACAGCTTGCTGTTAAATGGTCAAACCTGCACAGAACTCTATAAAGGGTAAATGTGGCTTCATATACACACAACTTGATGATGGCTGTCAGTGCAAATTACTGCTTACTTGTCTAGTAGGAATTAACTTGACAACCCATAGTGACAGGCTAGTTCCATATTGACTACTGAACATGCAAACACTGGATTGAATTACAGTACATAGAAACTGGCAAGCAGACTGATATGCCAGGATGCTGATCAATTACATACACTGATTAAAAACAGTGAGGAGAAAAAACAGACCTGCCAAAGTTTTGTGCTGTATGAAAACAGGACTATGCCTTTAATGCTAAAACTCAATTGGTTATGCCACCCTAATAGTCTTCCTCCAGGTGCTACTAACTGACCTACATTGGCTTGAACAGTATCTGACAAAAGTTAACCAGCAGAGTTGGCTACAAACTTCCCACTTTAGAGGTAGCAGATGGGGGGGAATGAGACCATATTGTGCAGTAGATGCAAGAAGCATCTGTTGCTGAATAGGCCTTGTCAAAAGCTGCCTGGTGCTGGCTGTGTAAAAAAATTTGGGCTGTTAACCACTTGACAAGCATGCAGCATGGCACCAACTGGCTGAAGTGCCTGACTTTCACCAGTAACTGCATTCTACATCGACACATGAAGCTTCTCTGTAATATGCCCAGGATGTTGAAGGAGGGAGAAAATTAAAGAAATTTGCAAAGGTCAGGAGTTGGCACTAAGGTGTGTGCAACACTTCCAGGGTCTAATGTCTGTCTTGAATTATTTCAGTCCTAAAATTTGTCCTGATATGGCCAGGATGTGGGGAACTTTTCCTTTGTGCCTAAGGGAGTTGAGTACCTTTTTAAATAGCACCCTTACATTCTACATTACTGTTGCTGTATCTTTACAATTTGGGTGTTTGACCTGCACGATTATGTAGCAATGGCTTTTTCCTTTAGGAAAGAACCAGAGGCCTTGCGAATAGGAACCATACTAGTAGAAAGCCATCTTCATACACTTAACAGCATCAAAATCATGCTTTACCCTAATAAATAAAAATAATAGGTCTGCTGCAGCTATGTATAAAACAGTGAGAAAGTGAAAAAACAGGGTGCCTTTAAGCCAACAGCTTGGGACTGTGATGATTTTAAGTAGTCACCTCTGCTATTGTGCTGCTCTCATCAAGCACCTTTTATACATGGCAATCCTGAACTAGAATTGGACTGCTTGACAACTAAACTGAGAGTGACCAGCAGTTCAATATGCTGCCATAGACCAGATTGCCTTTATGCAAGGCTATGAAAAGGTAGCTGGTCAGTCCTTTGTAGTGCTTTGAAGGAAAAGTAGATGTAATGTCAGCCTACCAATTCCAGCTGTTTTGTCACACAAGTTAGTACCTGCTAAAGTGATGCTATTTTCATATTGTAGCTCTTACTTACATTCTAATTACATGGTGCCTTTTGCGATAGGAATGAAGGATGGTCAAAAGATAACATTCCATGGGGAAGGGGACCAAGAACCAGGACTAGAGCCAGGAGACATCATTATTGTCTTGGATCAAAAAGACCATTCTACATTTACAAGGTAAAGATATAACGGGAAGTCCTGTGCTCACATACTTGAGATGCTTCTGTCTTGCCCAAAAACTTCATGCTTTAGGACTGTTTGTTTACCTATTGGCAGCATCTAACCCTCAACTAGTGCTATGTGGCTAGAATTCTATTGTTGTAAGCTGGTCTGTAGAGTTGGGTGAATACTTGGCTTATTCCTAGAGTCTGAATATTTGTAGAGTTCCGTTCCCAAAAGTCCTAAATATTTGCAGAGATACTTGTGCAATTAGCCTTAGAGCTGTCATTGTGCTTGTTGCTTTGCTGATGTAAGATCTCCAGTTCTTAACTCTACTTCTTTGCTAAGCTGTAGCTATTTGGTTGTCTTACTAACCTGGTTTCAAGATAGGCTCAGACCTGAAGTCTAATTTTTTGTTTATGTGGATTCTGCTTATGGTGCCCCTGTTCCTCAGATTTAGGAGATGAGAATAATCTGACCAGCATTGTCTGGTATTGTGCCTGTGTACTGCCTGTCTCTTTGCCCTCCTCTTGAGGGCATATGTCTGGTACCAGGGCTAGTTGAGAGAACTTTCTCCCATTGGTACCAGACGGAGCTGTTTATTTTGTCTCACTCTTCCCACAAGATAGCCCCCTCCCAATTCTCAAAGCTGCTGTGGGGTAGGGTTGAGAGCTTAGCATCAATTCCACTAGAGCATCCTTCTCTCTACCCCATTTTTGGCTGCTGCATTTCCCATTTTTCTCAAGCATTGGCTAGGATTACTACAAACCAGTGCCAGTTTACCCATCCTCCCCAAGCTGTCAGGAAGCAATTGTCCTGTGAAGCTAGAACTACTTCCATGTTTCACTCTCATGCCAGCCACTTCACCTACCAGGGACAAACTATGGCACAGATTAATTCACAAAACACTAATCAGCCAACCATTAGTTGTTGTTTGCTGGAGACTTATTCTCAAGCGTAGAGATGAGACTCCCTGTGATAGAATCATAGAAATGTAGGGCTGGAGGGACTTTAAGAGGTCCTCTAGTCCAGCTCCCCTGCACTCAGGCAGGACCAGGTAGACTAGGCCATCCCTGAAAGACCTGTTTGTGGCAAACAGGTATGACAAATGTCCATGGTTCTGCTCCAGAGCAGGTAAATGCTACAGATGTCTTCCTCATTCCCTAATCTCAAAGTCATCTCTGCATTTCCTCCTGTTCGCCAGTACCATGAGTCATCAAGAGTAGGCAGATTGCTAGCAGAATAATTATAGCTGCTTGTTTGACTAGATAGTTTTGGCTCACGGACCTATTGCATCTAACCACACAGCCACTGATTTCTCTCCCAATCTGGGACATATTCTCCATCCACACCCATCTTCACCTCCAACTGCTTGGAAGTTGGCTCAATAAGCTGTACAGAGAGGGATTGCTGTACAGAAGTCCAGTAAATCATTACATAGAGCAGCAGGAAGCCCTCTACAAATCTGTCTGCAGATCAAAGTAGAAAAAGTTGGTCTGGGCTTCACAATTCTCCACCCTTTACAGCCCCGTATTCCCAAGATTTTTTGCTTGAATTGAAGGACATGGCCATCTGTCTTCACCAAGGATTCTGTCAGGATTGGTTTTGCTGCAATTTCAGCATGTCACACTCCAGTACAACCGCATGATGTTCAAAACTTCTAGACTGACTGGTTCCTGCCCATCCACTTTTTTAGCACTTCCTGGAACCTTAATGTTTTTATGGAACCCCTTTTGAACTCTTACTGAACTGCTCTCTCAGCCATCTTGCATTCAAAACTGCCTTCCTGGCGGCTGTCATGCCTAAAGGAGTTGGTGATATTCAAGCACTATTGGTAGGCCTTCTTACAGAGTTTTCCATAAGGACATAGTGATGCTGAGATCACGTGCTGCTGTTGTCCTTAAACCTGGGATGGGCTGACAACTTGTGTTTTCAGAGCTCTTCTTCATTCTTTAGACAGAACTAAGCCATTCAGGAAACTGCCCTGTTTGTAGTAAGTATCAGTGCAACACAGTTTATTACCAGCTAACCTTTTTCTTCTAGCATTAGGGTCCACTCAGCTAAACCCAGACAACCTCCTCAGAACCTTCCTAAGAGACATTCTCCCATACAGCAATGTGCTGACTAGCCTTAGTAACCCTGAGTTCTGCCATTCCTTTTACCCATTACACCCTGGATTGGGTGACTAGATCAGTCATAGAAATTGTAGAAGATTAGGGTTGGAAGGGACCTCAGGAGATCATCTAGTCCAACCCAATGCTCAAAGCAGAAGTAACCCCAACTAAATCATCCCAGCCAGGGCTTTGTCAAGCTGGACCTTAAAAACCTCCAAGGATGGAGATTCCACCACCTCCCTAGGTTACCCATTCCAGTGCTTCACCACCCTCCTAGGGAAACAGTTAGTTAGTTTTTTCTAATATCCAACCTAGACCGCTCTCAAATTTGGAAGAGGAGTCCTTCAATCTTTATTTAGTTGTAGCTAGGATTCCTCAGATGCTCTTATTTGGGAACTGACAGCAAAATCCATCCTGACACTCCAAACTTACTAAGTTTACAATAACCTGATTCAAGAATTCTCCCCATGGCTTCTATGTTCTACCCTCCATCCCAGCTCCTTCAGAGTCTACTTCTGCTCCTGAGATTCAGGATTAGCAAGGAAACTGAGGTGGCGTCTGTGTCTATTATCCCCTTGGGTGGGGGAGCACAAGGACAAAGGAGATGTAGGTGTGGCTCCAGCAGACACTGCCAAAAGAATTTAATCTCGCATGCATATCAAGTGGGTCTACAGAAAATACGTCTAAAGAAGCAGTTTCTGTAAGGTGACTATTTTGTCTCCCCTTAGCACCAGTCTTCAGTGTAAGTGGAACAAAAAGAGCAGCAGTGGCTGTCCTTTCTTTAAAGAGTAAGAAACCAGCACCACACTGCTGTAAGCATGTTCAAATAATAACTCTCCAACAGTTGAGCTAGCTGTGGCACCAGGAGTATAAGTGGGTTTCCCCCCCAATTTTGGGGTAGGGCAGCCCATAGAAGCAGCTGCAAACTAATCACGCCTATTACATGGGAGTAGGGCTAACTGGGTCTGCTGTATCCAAAGTCAGGTTAAAGTCCCAAGCTTCTGTGTGCCTTCCTCTAATTAACTGATGCGTGGGAAGGAATGGGTGAACTAACTTCTAGAATAAAATCAGATGGCTGCAAAGCCATACTAACTAGTTCTAGTGTTAGATGTTTGCAAAATCTGCAGATTGCTTGCTTGCATGCGATGTATTTATTCACGTGTAAACTGTTCTGCTGTAGACGAGGTGAAGACCTGTTCATGTGCATGGACATACAGTTGGTTGAGGCACTTTGTGGCTTTCAGAAACCTATTGCAACATTGGATAACAGAACTATAATTACTACCTCTCATCCTGGTAAGTGTTTAGTAGTATGTCTGTTAAACTTATTTCTACCGAACATTAATACAGCTAGCAAATTATCTGTAGTTCTCTAGCTGCATAGTAAAGAGACCAAAAGAGCACTTCAACTAAGAATATTTAGATTTAAAGTATCTTTTTTTAAAAAAAATTAAGTTGAGCCTGAAAGTGTAAATCTCTTCAGTCTTATACTGTAAAAGCTCTCTTCTTAAAAAGATTAAGTTTTAACTAGCAGAGCCTGCTGGACCAAATATTAGATGGAAGATGCAACTTGTAAATCATGGTGTAACTTTAATAACTCCACTCTGTATGGTACACAAAAATGAGACCTTATCCCCCACACAGCACTTTGTAATCTAGCTAACCAGCTGGGTAGAGAATTTATGAAGGCTTGCCCTGAGTCCTGTGAAGACTGGAGTTTTGTGGCTCAGACTTGACATCTATTCAGTCACAACACACTGCATAGGAGGGCTGCTTTTAGGATGCATGACAATCACATGTATGCAGTGGTGTCTTAGCTGTGGTGGTCCCAGGATTTTAGCAACAGGGTGCATAAGGTAATGTTTTGTTGGATCAATGTCAGAGAGAAGATTTCAAGCTGCACTGAGCTCTTATTCAGGTCTGGAAAAGATACTCAGGTCACAGCTAAATAACTTAGTTCACCTTCCCTAGCATGTATTCTATTAACATGCCTGTATCCTGGACTTTCTCTTCTGAGCATATTCTGTGGTACTGTAGATAAAAGCCACAGAATATGCTCAGAGTCCAGGATACACACATCTTTTAACATGCTCAAAACCACCATCGCCAACCAAGGACCTTCCACCAGAGAAGTGGTCCACCATGGAACAGGCCACCCATATGCCCTGAGAGAACCTGCTTCAGTACACAAAGAGAACCCCCTCCAACTCAACACCCCTTGCTGTCACCTACCATTCCACACTGGAACCCATGTGGGGTGTCATCAGACTACAAGCTGTACTTGATGGGGACCCTCATCCTGAAAAACCTTTCCTGAACCCCCACTTCTAGCCTTCAAACAACCACCCAGCCTCTCCAAGCTTATCTGAAGCAAGCTTCCCACAGGGCAAGAAAGCCAATTCAAAGCAGCACCAGACACTGCCAGATGAGATGAAAAACCTGCAGACACACCTGCATTGCAACAGTGATCAACACCTTTCAAGATACCTGGTTCCTTCACATGTGGTGTACTCCATCCAGTGTACGAACTGCCCCAATGATAACTACCTGGGTGAAACCAGACAATTGCTACACACTGAAATGAACTCACAAAAATAAGACCAACATGCTAGCACTTGTAAGTGAACACTTTTCACCCAGCAATCCCTCTCTGATCTGTCCTCCAAGGAAGCCGGCACAACACTTTCAAAAGACGAGCCTCTGTATTTAAATTCATAACTTTTGCCAGACATTAAAAATTATGGCTTGAACTGGATTTGTGGCTTATTACAGCAATTTAACCCATTAATCCCCTTTTTGTTTTATGACTACAGGGGTATTAATGGGCCACTTCATCTTGAAGGTCCCTTAGAATGTGCTTTTTGTTTAATTTTTATGTTTAGCTGTGACACTGAATATCTTTTCCCAATTTGAAGATTTGTATGGCTCCAAAGCTTCTCACCAACAGAAATTAATCCAGTAAAATGTTACCTCACCCACCTTGCCTTTCTAATCAATTATATAGTCTTAAAATCACTTCTGGGTGGAGGAGGGTTGGCCCTACCTTTTTATTAAGACCATTAAAATGCTGCCTCTGAAGTGGAAACAAATCCTTAAAATGGATTCTAGGAAAAAATCCCAGAGGTCTCTGGATCAGTATAGTTTTGTGAACATTAGCCCAGAAAACAATGTGAAAGGGAGTTAAGAGGGAATCACACCAATTCACCAACTAACATCGTCTTCTGTGCCTGCATTTTTGCTTTAGGTCACATTGTCAAGCATGGGGATATTAAATGTGTGCTGAACGAGGGTATGCCAATTTATCGCAGACCCTATGAAAAAGGGCGCCTGATCATTGAGTTCAAGGTAAGAGTTCAGTCATATGTATAGTTAAACATGGCTTGACACTGAATATTCTGGGAACTTCAATTTTTTTTTAATGGGGTCAAGAAGACTGAGGCACCCCAGTCTTGTTTATTTCGCATACAGTTCTGCAAACTGCTCTGTAAACTAATCCAGTACACCAACTTATGCTGCTTAGACTAAAGCTGAGATACTGACATTTCTTCAGTAACTCTGTTCCTCAAGTAGCTTGGAGAGGATCTTAGATGTGGAAACTTTTCTTTGAAAACTATTCTTTTGGAAGCGTCACTGTGTAGGGAAAACCTAATGCATACATGGAGATCTGACAAATCTGATGATCAAAGGCAGCCAGACCTGCATGAGAGGCTGGATGGTGAAGCAAAAATACATTCTAGTTGCTATCTTGAATTTTATTTAATCCTTGTTTGAGAAGACGTGGGAACCTAGAGTTACAGAAAGAGCCCTAACAGTCTGCCACAAGCAGATGTTTGTAGGAGCGAGATAGCACACGTCAGTATTAGCAATACTGTAGGGTAGAGAACACTACCAGAGAAATTCATTAATGGCAGCTCTTACTGATTTCAGGTGAGTTTCCCGGAGAGCGGCTTCCTTTCCTCTGATAAACTGTCTCTATTGGAAAAGCTGCTACCTGCAAGGAAGGAAGTGGAAGTAACTGAAGAAATGGATCAAGTAGAGCTGGTGGACATTGACCCATCTCAAGAAAGAAGGCAGCATTACAATGGAGAAGCCTATGAAGATGATGAGCATCACCCAAGAGGTGGTGTTCAGTGTCAGACATCTTAAAATGGCCAGAGAATACTTGTGATGCTTGTTTTGTATGCATTAGAGGATGAGTGAAGGACTACAAGCAGCTCACACTCACTATTTGCTATTGTTTTTCTTATATTCAACCATAGTTACATTTTTAAAAAGTTAAATGAATAAAATCAGTAATATAAAAATGCTGACTTTGCAATTTATGTAAAGTTCAGGATGCAAGTTCAGCTGCAGTTCACCATGAAGTCAGTTACCCGTGGCTGCTTGTCTTTATTTCAGGCCTTGTAATTTTTGCAATTTGTGTGCAAATGCACTGTCTTAGATTAAGATTGAGTGATGGTCTTTTGATCTTTTAGATTATATGCCCTGTTAAAGTGTGCTCAAGTATTTATAATTCATGTGAAGATAAATTAAAGCTTTTGTTCTAATCAGACTGTAGAATATGACCTGTGAATGTTTGGATTTGTACTGCTGTTCATCAAATCAGGATGTGCTGTAATGCAACTGACAACATCCTTGTCAGAGTAAGGTAATTAGATCTTCGCATGCCCACTTGAACTAGAAGGTTCATCTGCTCCTTCAAGCAGCTGCTGAGAGATTTTACTGATTCTTTGGCTGCCATCTTCATTCCTGGATTAAAAGCGAAGCTTCCCGCTGTTATAAACACAGCCAACTTTGTCAGGTATGAGTGAATGGGGTGGCTGCATACTTAACAGGTGAGGAGAAGCTAAGCTTTATCTCTGTAGTTCTTATTTGTGGGTGAAGGAAGCAGAACACGTGAGTGAGCTTGCTGTTCTGAATCCCTAAAGTAGCTTCTACCTAGGGCCATGTGAAGTTTGACCTCCAGCTTAATACATCAAGTGAGAGGAAGTAACACAGCTTCAGTAGTGGGAGTGAAGGTGGAAAACACATGATGCAGTATAGGGAGCTCGGTATTAACCATAGGAGTGGATGATCAATGGAGAGTCAAGTACTTGTATCAAAATCTACATCTCCATGTGCATAATCTAATTCCTGAAAGACTGTATCAATGTTCGTTATTGTAGGCAAAACTTTTGCAATATAATTGCAAAACTGGCTCCTAAGACTGTTTGTTTGGTGGTGGTAGTCTACTCTCAGGCTGCGTTGGGAGGGAAAACTGCACATTCTCAGAAAAGGGCTGCATTGCACCAAGGTCACATGTATTGAAGTGGCACATTTTAATCAAACTAGCTTTCTTAAAACAGTAGTTCTTAACCCAGGGTACAAAGTACCAATTGGGGTATGCAGAGGTTTTCCACAGGCTACATCAACTCATTTAGATGGTTGCCTAGTTTTATAACAGGCTCCATAAAAAGCACTAGTGAAGTCAGTACAAACTAAAATTTCATACAATGACATGCTTATGCTGCTCTGTGCTGAAATGCAAGTACAATATTAATCCAATTGATTTATTTTATAGGGTAAAAACTTTCAGTAAGTGCTGAGACTTTTGTATTTGTAAGTCTGATTTTGTTTGTAAGCAGTTTAAGTGAGGTGAAATTTGGGGGTACACAAGATATAGTAGAAAGTGATACCCTGAGACAAGTGGTCTAGTATGACAGGCCAGATCTGAGCTAAAGTAATGGTCAAGTCTGTTATAAAGCAAAGTTAGAACTCAGGCTGTGAAAGCTGGCAGTAACTAGCAACTTACTTAGTAACTAGCAAGAAGAGCTGGTATTACAAACGCATGTTCCAAAGAGCTACTAGGCACAGGCACGCTCCTCCAAGGTACCAGGACAACCAAATACCCCATAGGTAACGGGGGCTCACTGACCTCTGCAACTGACACTAGCATGGATAGAAATGTTTTGACCAAACTATCCAGTACAAAGTTAAGGGTGCCACCTTGCCCCATGGGGGGAGGGAGATGGCAACTACACACATCAGAGGAGCAATATGCAACTTGTTTGTATCAATGTATAAAAGAGGGTCTTAAAGGAAACGTTTGTCTGGCCATGTGGGGAATAGAAAATCCCACCATTTACTGAGCTGGTCCATTGTCAGGCACAGAATGTTAAGTGTACCTGTAGCACACATAGGGTGCTTTCTGCTGTGCTCATTTGACAATAAACCTGGCTGTGTGCCATCACTGCTGAAAAGAGCTGGGGTCTTACTGAACAATTCAAGTGGGGTCTGTTACCTGCACAGAGCTGGGTCAGCATACACTCACAGCTCACAAGACAAATCAGACTCCTCAAAGGAGTACAACAGTCTAGAAAGGTTGAATCACTGACTTAAAATGACTACGTGGGTGAGGTGGTACATTTTAGTAGACCAACTTTTTTTTGGTGAAAGACAAGCTATCATCTCGTACCCTGGGCCTAGAATGGCTACAGCAACAGTGTATTTTAAGCACTGCTATGATACTGCAGACACAAGAGATGACAGAGTGGAGTCCTCTCCTGTGGCATTGCCAAACCACGTGTCTGAATTAGGTTGGCTGACTTCTCTTTTTGTCATTGCAAGCTTTGTATGCTTGTCAGTTTGAGTCCACTTACATCTTTTGGGGAAGTGTTTGCAGCTAATTTCTACCTTTGTCAGTTCTGGTTTCCTTACCTCATGCTGTCTAAGATTTGTATATTGCACAGATCTAGCAGATTTAGTAATAGGGGCTGTATCTCATTGTAGAGGTCAAGTAATTATTTGTAGACATCTCAGCTGTCTGAGATATAGATAAAGTTAAAGGAGATCGCTGTTGTATTTATCATAAGCAACCATACAATCTTTAAAACTTCTTGCCCCTGTGGTAGAAAGACACATTCCATGCTAGTGAAGTGAACAATGTATCTCGAATGAGGAAAGGGCACTAGTGCTATATCACACAAGGCAGTTGAGGAGGATATTTACACTTTGGATGGTATTAAGCACTAAGCAGAAAAACATGTACTTCAGCCATTGCTGTAGTAACTCCAGTAGGAGCATAATCAATGCAATAGCAAGTGTTTGCTGGGGTGTAAGACTAAACAAGCTGCTATGCAATAACCTGGAGAAAATAATGTATTTGTATTTGCCATCAATGACTCTAAAGATTAATAGTTTGCTCCACAGCCATTGCTCCTGCAAGATAGGGTGTAGTCCATGGCTTAAGTATGTATTTCACAGGAAAACTGTCATCAATGCTTTCTGGTAAGGGAAACAGTTAAGTGCCTTGATAGACATTAGCTGTTTAGTTTTTAAACTAAGATACTAAACTCAATCTTTTCAGGCAAGGACAAAGTCTGGGAACCCAGAGATTTAGATTCTCTACCCAGATTTTTTCCTCCTAGGATTTGCTTTGTGATCTTGGGGAAGGCAGCTTTTCTGCTGTGTGAGGGTACAGCATGAACATACTAAAAGGCTTGGTTTTGTAACATTCCTTGAGCTCCCTAGCAGGACTCTATAGAAAGGCAAACCTTAAAATTGAAACTCCAGGCACCTGTCTGATGAAAAATGGCAGGTGCATTCTTTGAGCACCCGCTGAGTTGTTTCCCAGGGAAAAGATGTAAATTTTAACCTGTGCACATTGCATATTCTAGGTGGGTTCATTCCTCTTTTTGCATCCCTGGCACTACAATTCTACAGGCAAAATTCCAGCCACAGTCACACCTGCTTAACTGTTTGCTCATCATACACAAATGAGGGCAGGCTTCTGACTCACCTGTGGGAATTTGATGACAATTCTGTTGATACAGAAGGAACAGCATCCACCTCCTTCCTCTCATGGCTGTGGGAGGGTGGCATTTGCTGAAGTAAAAAGGTGTCAGAAGCCAGGCTACATGGCTCTGACTACACACAGGAAGTTTACAAAGTTACTAGTTTAGTCACTTCCAGTTCATAAGCGCGTTTAGTGAAGAGACGGTTACTAACCTGTACTGTTGTTTGTGTTGCTCATGTCCATTCCATTCCAATTATGTGCGCTGCAGGCAGGCGCTGGAAGATTTTTCCCCTAGTCATATCTGTAGAGTTGGCTCTGGTGCCCCCTGGAGTCATGGCCTCATGGGTCCCTAGATAAGGCCAGGCTGACACCCCCCACCCCCAGTGCCTTCTTGCCGCTTGACTCCGACTGAGGGGAAAGCGGGTGGGTCTTGGAATGGACATGGGCAACACATCTTGAAGCACAACCGTTACAGAAGGTTAATAACTGTTTTTCTTCTTCAAGTGCTTATTCATGTCCATTCCAAGTAGGTGACTTCCAAGCTGGTCCATTGGAGGAGGGGTTAGAGTTCAAAGCCCTGCAGACTGTAGTACTGCTCTGCCAAAAGCACCATCATATCTGGCGTGCTGTGTAATAAGTGTCATGCACAGCGAAGGTGTGATCACATCGCTGCTCCACAAATGTGCTGATTGGGACTTGAACCAGGAATGCTGCCCAAGATGCCTGTACCTTTGTGGAATCAACGCATGGCCCATGCCATGACACCAACGCATGAGCAGGCACTCACACCAAATCGTAACACATCCAAATGCACAATGTGATCCAGGAGGAAATTCTTTGAGAATAAACGGAGACCTTTCATCGGATCTGCTATTGCTATGAAGAGCGGTGTTGTTTTCCTGAATGGTTTTGTCCTCTCACTATAGAAGGCCAAGGCCCACTCGGGACTGTTGGTGTGTGGTTTTGAGTAGAAGACCAGGAGGAATAGGTCCTGGTTTGTATGGAACTGGGAAACCACCTTTGGAAGGAAGGCTGGGTGAGGGTGAAGCTGAACTTTGTCCTTGAAGAAAGTTGCGTAAGGAGGCTCTGATGTGAGTCTTGAGTTCAGACACCCTCCTGCCTGATGTTATGGCCACCAGTGTTGGCCCTGAACAGAGCCACGAATACCTTTCTACCAAGAAGCACTTCAGCCTGCTACATTGTAACTTTAGTCAAAAGCTAAAACCTCAACTGACTCATTGTTCTAGCCTCTGAAATGTTCACTCTATTTTGTATAAATCTGTTTGTTTTAAGATTGTTTGTAAAACCACTCCATTGACCATTTTATCTGTTAATTTTACCCACTTTCAACACATTTGTAAGAACCCTATTTTAAGAAGCCACACTGTAAAATGTAATATACTAACCTAATTGTGAAAGACACTGGCAAAATGAAATGATGTTTGCTTTAAAAATAATACATGAATTCTTCAGCTAAGAGTTGGCACTGAGTGATTGAAGTGTGAATGGCTGAACAATTGAGGTGGGTATAGATAAGGAAAGTGATTGAACAATTGGTCTCAGTAAGGAATGTCGAAACAGACAAGAAAACACCAGCCTCACCTGAAACGTTTGAGGGAGGAAGAAAGGAGCGAAGAGGAGTCCACTCTGATAACTTTGGAGTCAGCCCACTCCAAAGAACAGAATCTGATCAGGCTTGCAACAATGTGGGTGAGTAAGGATCACATCAAATGCAGATGCAGCATCACAGAGCAAAAACCCATAGACTTACATGGGGTCTTTTCCCTATAAAATGGGATAGGAAGATGAAGGCTGGAGGTTCGGGTCTACATCACCACACCAGCCAGGAGTACCGATGTGCATTGGCAGAACCTTGCTCCTCACCCTCGTGCTAGAGTCACCTGGCCAATGACTACCACGAGCACCAAAAGGCTGGTAACTAACATCTGTGAGACCCCTATGTAGTAGGTCTGTCTGCGTATGCCTGTCTGCGTGTGCGAGTGTGAATGAAAATACCAATTGAAACGTGTCACTGAAGTACAGCGTTGATACTATTTTCTTGGTATTTGTATCATTGACACTTAAGAAATTTCTGTATTCATAATAAACATGACTTGTTGCCTTATTCCCTGAAAAAGATCCTGTGATATTTGTTATTTGGGTAACACCAGAACCTCTATATCAGGAGAGGCCAAACGGTGGCTTGTGAGCCACATGCAAGTCTTTTACAGTTAAAGTGAGGCTCGCAGAGCCTTCTATGCCCCCCCATTATCTGCCTACCAGATGGAGCTAGGGAGCTCAGAGCTTCTGCCAAGCAGCAGGGTCGTTGAGCTAGAGAATTCTGCCTAGTGGGGAAAAGGGTGTCAGTGTGGGAGGGGACGGGAAAGTCAGTAAGTTTGGCCACCCCTGCTCTCAACTTTCCAGGATAGAGGAACAAGCATGTTGCTAGGAGCTCAAAGGCAGTCCCATCAACCTTGACAGCATAAGGTTGAGGTCCCATTGGGGAATCAGCTGACACATGAAGATATAGCATATCAAGGCCCTTAAGGAAACACCCAAGCATGGGGTTAGACCGAATGGCTTGGAACTCACGGTGAAAAGCTGAGATGCCAGGCAGGTGGACCTTAATTGATGACACTGACCCACCCTGTTACTTCAGTTTGCTGAAGATAGCACAGGTCAGATGACCTTCTGAGCCACCCAAAACGAAAAACTCTTCCACTTAGCTAGGTGAGTGGCCTTTGTGAAAGGTTTCCTGTTGCCAAAGAGGGCCTCTCTAACAGGTTCCAAGTGTGCAAGTTCCAGAGGATTCAGCCATGCAGCTTCCATGCTCTTAGTTGAAGAGACCCAAGGTCAGGGCGTAGAAGGTTGCTGTGGTCCTGGTGATCAGGTCCGGAACTAGAAGCAGAGTAACTGGGGCTTCCACTGAGAGGTTGAGAAGCATGGCGTGCCAGTGTTGATGGTCCTTCCTGATCTTCAGCAGAACCTTGTGAACAAGCAGGGTAGGCAGAAACGTGTAGAACAGCTGACCCATCCATGGGATGGGAAAAGCATCTGCGATTGATCCCGGAATGTGATACTGGAAGGAGCAGAAATGCAGGCACTTCCTGTTGAGCTTTGTTGCAAACAAGTCTATGTGGGCAACTCCCCCGCTGGAAGATGTTGCACACTTGACACAAACTGCTCTAACTAATTGCACCAGTGACTTCCTTTTGGCCAAACATAAGGGCCATGTTTCCTTTTTACCCACTGCCCCCATCAGGGCAGCTGATCACTCCTGTAGGCTTTTGAAGTTCCATGTGCATGCACTTGGTGTTCTATTTTGAATCACTCTGTCAGTGCCTTGTGCTTCTGTTCTCTCTCAGGGTTCTGGCTTCTTGGCCTCTTTCTTGCTCTACTTGCATCAGCCTAGATGATGGATTTCCCTCGTCTGTTCTCACATCTGTCTTTTGACACACCCTGTATCTCGCTGCTGTGTTACAAGGATGAATGGAAGCTCCTGATTGCCCTCCTTTAGACTCATTCAGTATTTTGGATATTTTTAGTGTGTCCCTTTATTCTCTGAAATAAACAATCCCAGTTTTTCCAATTGCTTGTCATATGAGAGATTATTTTTGCCCCAAATACAGAAGCTCTCAGACCAAGGCATTTTCTGCTTGGGCCCCAGAGGGCTCATTGGTCAGAGACCCTGTCACTTTTTCTCTTGCAATTTAAAATAATATTGTTTCTAGCCCTTCTGATTGCAGAGAACCTTGAAAATATGAACAGCTGCATTGGTGCCTGTCTACCAGGCCAGAGAGCCTGAAAATAGCACTGAAGGGTGTGACCCGCTTCTTCACCCCAGTCAAGGGCCTGTGGACTCTGCCATTCAGTGATTTTCCCAGTGATGCCAGGAGTTCAGCAATTTTGCCAGGAATATGCCATTTTGATACACACCTGATGTTTTGTTTTGTCTCCCTGCTCTGCTGCGGCTGGCCTGCATCACCGCTTCCTTGTCATGTTTCCCCTCAAGGGGGCGTTAATTGGATCACAGCACTTTCTAGAGAACCATGCAGCAGGGCAGTCACAACTCTCCCTTTTTATCACTTCGATGGGCTTTTTGCTTGCAGCCTGAATTTCCGGCACTCAGACCAAAACCCACCTCTCAGACTGCCTGTCAGCTACTGCAGTAATCCACAGGGGCTGTGGCAGAAACGGGCCCATGATTCAGCTACAGAGGCACAGCCATTAAAAGAAGAGATCACCGAGTCCCTTGACGATCAAGCACCCACCTCTACAGGAGAACTCACTGAATTCTTCAAGGAGAAGCTGATGGTTTCACAAACTCAGGAGATTTTTTTTCTTACACAGCAATCAAGAAAAGCTCTGAGGAGAACCACTATCCTAATCATCCTTGCACCTCTCCACTCTCTCTAATTTTGTATGCAGCTTTTAAATACCTTGATGATAGTTTGCAAGAAACTGTGTAAACCATAATCTCAAATGAGTGTGGTGGATCAATGGATGTAAAGGCTCGTCTTCCCTGCAGTGTTAGCTCAAAGCAGAACTCGAGTGTCGCCCAACCTGAATCCCATCCACACACACAAATCTCTATCTTGAATTAAATAGCGCTTTAAGCTCAACCTAGTGAGTTTGATAGGGGAGGAAGGAGGGGGCTGGAGTGCTTCTGCTGATAGCTTAGGAATACAGTGGGGACGAAGCTGGAAGTAATTTAAATGGATGCAAAAGCCTGTCTTCTCCATTGATCCTCTCATAAGGCCAACTTCAACCCTTTTTCCAAGGTAGTCAAAATGCAGTTATGTACCCCTGCCATGATGTGTAGAAAGCCAGAAGGATACTTTAAGTGAGGATCCAAGTTATATAGTTGGTGTAATATAAATACAGCAGAAAATCCCACTGTATTACAATACTTCTGTCCTGAATAAGCAAGGCAGCTCAGGATCAATAGTTGTTTTCCAGAAATAATCCATCTTTGCTAAGGTGAAGACTCTTTCCTCCTGTCTAGTCCACGCTTAGTCCCTCAAAGAAATAAATGAGCCATCTGCTAGACATTTTAAAAAGTCAACTATTTATAAATTTATGATGATTTCTCCATCTACTGTTAACAGCACAAAGGAAACGTACAGACTTCACAAGACTTCACTTCTACAGCAATTAAACTCCTTCAGCTACCCAGAAAAGTTCTATCCATGGGCATTGTACAGCTAATTTATACCAAGTACTGAAAAACATTCAGGGCTCCTGCACTCACAATGGAGAAAAAAATTATACTCAGCGTATCTGGACTCATAACATGAATACAACAGCCCTTCATTTAAGAGGCATGCTCCAAAGCTAGTTAAAAACAAAGTTATGGTTTCCAGAGTTTCAAGAGTCCATCTTCGCTGTAGGTAGCAATCAAGTTCTGATGGGGATGGTGGGCGATGCCAATTACATCCTTTTCATGAACCTACAGGATGACCAGAAAAAAAATTGATGCAAGTCTTTGCTACATTTCAAATCAAATAATAGTCTCAGACAAAAGCAACAGTAAGATGCACACTGACCCTTTACTCATATCAGTAATTTAGGGCCATATGTATTACAGGGATGCTGTCATTATTCTCAACACATGCATTTTAAACCTAGGACAGTAGAGTCAGGGAAGTGTTAGTACCATTATACAAGGTACTATTGAGACCTCATCTGGAACACTGTCGCCCATGTTCTTGTCTTCTGTGTTTAAGAAAGATTAATTCAAACTGGAACAGGTGCAGAGAAGGGCTACCAGGATGATCCGAGGAACTGAAAACCTACCTTATGAGAGACGACTCTAAGAGCTTGGCTTGTTTAGTCTAACCAAGAGAAGGCTGAGGGGAAATATGATTGCTCTCTATACATACATCAGAGGGATAAATACCAGGGAGGGAAAGGAGTTATTGCAGTTAAGCACCAATGTAGACATTATTCATCCAAAAATAGTTTCTTAAAATGCACACTATTTCAGTGAATTTTTACTCTCTGGAAAGTTTGAGGAATCCAAATCATTCCATTATTAAGATCAATCTAGGCAAAAATGGTCTGACATTTAAGTTGCTCAATTTCTTTAGCTTATCCAAGAGAAAGTTAAGAGATGACATGAAGCACCATTATGGGGAGATTTATGACAGTAGAGGAATAACCCAGCAGACAAAGTCATAAGATTCCAAGGGTGGAAGCTGAAGCAGGAAACATTCAAACAGGAAGTGAAGCACAATTTGCTCTGGAGGTAATAGCAAGGATAACTAACCAGTGGACCAGTTTAGCTGGGCATGAGGGACTCTCCAAATCAAGACTGGATCTTTTTAAGAGATCTATTCGTGATCAACTAGAAACGAAGGCTTGGTGCAGGAATCATTGAGTAAAATCCTCTGGCCTGTGTTATGCAGGTGATCAGACTGAGGATCTTAATGGTCCCTTCTGATCTTAAACTCTATGACTGTGGCAGTTTTTCCAACTCTGTTTCAAGTGATCCTGTAATCCCAAATTAATGCTGTAATATGGTGAAGCCATGCTGAGGAATGGTCCTGCTCTCTTCTGCCAAAGCAATGCCCTAAGCTGAGTCTCCAGCCCAGTCAAGGACTTGAAACTTCTCTCTTGTTTGACCCGATTCCCCCTTTTCCACTCTGTGCGTGGCTCTACAGCAGCTAGCGCTCTCTAGGTTACATCTGAGTGTCCGTCACCCAACAAGAGCCGGAACTCAGCCACTCAAAATACAGAGTGGAAGAGTCACCTCCCTAATATTTTAAACTAAAGGGAAAGTGCAAACACGAAGTGTAATAGAAATGTGTGCACTTTCAGTCCCACTAACCTGTGAAAAGTATGGGGTTAAATGACAGTACATAATCACACTGGCTATTTTAAAAATCTTTTAAGGAGTGCGTACTACGTTCTAGATAAAACTCTATCCTTTTATTTTTATTTTTAAACACATTTTGCTTAAAATACCCTTAGCTAAGCATTCCGGACCAAGCTTAAACAAGTGGAGGGTGCTTGTCACAAGAGTCGGTGGCCCCGACGTAATTCATGTTTGCATGAACATCCTACAATGGATCAGAATATAGATTCTACTTCGTGTCAACTTGCAAACAGCTTGTGCCAAGTACTCACTGTCAGAGTTCTCTCCAGCTTGCCAGTCACGGTGCTAAAACAGTACAGCACGAAGTCCTCACCCACACAGTAGATCCACTCGCCACGTGGTGAAAGGGCACAGCAGACAAAGTCACCGCCTTCTCTCTTACCAGAGCTGAAGCTTCTTACAATCTATAAAACCCAAAGAAAGGTACACTGGATTCACGTGTGGAAGCAACAACGCTACTCTAACAACCTTAGCTTCTATTAGACACTAGAGTCATGAATTTAGTCACCTAAACAAACAGCCTGACTTCCCCGGCAGAGCACCCACCAGTCTCCACTGAAGGGAGACATCAGTGGAAGAGAGACCAATACATTTTAATGGCAGCTTGGAGGAGTCAGAAATCTCTTCCTGATTCTAATACTTGTTTAGCCCTTTCCTAGCTGCTTCAAAGGGACACGCCTGGAATTACATACCTGTCCTTGCATGTTCATGATGACCACTGTGTTTGATCTGTTGCAAACGACAAAGTGTTCTGGATTTTTAGGCAGCAGAACCACACTGTTTACGGTGATGTCTGTTCCAGCAGTGCTTCCAAGAGATTTGAAGGTGTTGGAGCACTCAGTTGTCTTCATATTCCAAATCTATTGGGCAGAATACAAAGTGGAAGCACTTTAAGATCAGGCACATTTCTGCATTTTAATTAAAAAGATATCACACGTTTGAGGGAGATCCTGTGCATGTAGCTTTTAGCATTTTAAAAAATATCTATTGAAAACTAGAGGAAAAAGAGTAACCAACGTCAAAAATAGTAATTCAATAGGCTCACAGATTTTAAAGCCAGAAAAAACCATTATGATAATCTAGGCCAATTTCCTGTATAGCACTGGCCAGAGAATTTTACCCAGCAATTCCTGAATCAAGCCAATAACTACTGGGTGAGCAAGAAAACATGGTTACTTACCAGTAACTTGCTCTTTGAGATGTGTTGCTCATATCCATTTCAATATAAGTGAGTGCACGCCATCGTGCACAGGTTCCCGGAACTTTTTTCCCCTTGGCAGACCTGTAGGGTCAGCTCACGTGCCCCCTGGAGTGCCACGCTTATGCCACAACATATGAGGCGCCACCGACCCTACACTGCCTCAGTTCCTTCTTTCTGCTGACTCCGACAGTGGGGATGGAGGGTGGGTGTGGAATAGATATGAGCAACACATCTTGAAGAACAACAGTTACTGGTAAGTAACCCTGTTTTCTCTTTCAAGCAATTGCTCATAATCATTCCAGGATAGGTGATTACAAAGCCGTACCCTGGAGGTGGGTAGGAGTTACCAGTGAGCTGCCCACAGCACGGCTCTGCCGAATCCCACGTCCTCGGCCGCCTGCTGGACAATGGCTCTTGAGCTCTGGTTGAGTGTGCTATGATGGTTCCCGAAAGCAGCACCTTCACCTGCTCGTAGCCGAACTTGATGTAGGACATAATCCACGAGGAGATGTGCTGGGTGGAGACAGGTGAGCCTTTCATCCGGTCCACCACTGCAACGAAGAGCTGCGTGGATTTCCGGAACAGTTTTGTACGCTTGATGTAAAAGGCCAGGCCTCATTACACGTCCAGCAAATGCTATCTCCTCTCCTCCTCCGAACCGTGTGGTTTGGGAAAATCATGGGGAGAAAATTACCTTGATTACAAGGAAACTGGGAAACCACCTTGGGTAGGGAGGCCGGATGAGGCATGAGCTGGACCTTGTCCTTACAGAATGCTGTATAAGTGGCTCCGAGGTCCAGGCCTTAATTTCGGAGACCCTCCTAGATGAGGCAGCGGCCACCAGGAAGGCCACCTTCCATGAAAGCATGAGCCGGGGGCATGAAGTCATGGGATCAAAAGGGCGGGCCCCCGAGAGTCTCAAGAGGGCCCTGTTGAGATCCCAGAGAAGGACCAGGTCACGTGCCTGCGGATAAAGCCTCTCCACCCCCTTGAGGAACCTGACTGACATGGGAGGAAAGAACAGAGATCTCCCTACTAACGGCTGATGGGTGGCCAAGATGGCCACCAAGTGAACCTTTAACGAGGCCAGCACCAGACCCTGGATCTTTAGCTAGAGCAGATACCCCAGGATCACCTGCACAGGCAGAGGCTTGGAGGAATGCCTCGGGACTCCACCCAAGAGGTAAACCGTTTCTTCTTAGCCCGATACATAACCTGTGTAGAAGATTCCTGCTGCCAAGCAGGACTTGTTTGGTCTGTACCTCCAGGCCATGAGGTGCAAGGAGGTGCAGGAATCCAGGTCCTGGTGCAACAGGCAACCATGGTCCTGGGAGAGAAGGTCGTGCCACCTGAGAAGCTGCATGGGCAGGGCAATCAAATGGTCTAGCAGCATGCTGAACCTGTACTGTCTCGGCCAGGCCGGAGTGATGAGTAAGACATCCACCTTGTCCCACCTTACTTCCAAGCAGGACATTGGGTCAGAACGAAATGGGTAGAAACGTGTACATAAGGGTCCCTGTCTAGTCGATGAGGAACACTTCGGAAATCAAACCGGTCTCACGTCTCATGGGTGGATAGCTTCCTTGCAGAGGGCCAGGGTGCACGCTCCTCCCTGCCTGTTTATGTATAACATGGCTGCGGTGCTGTCCATCCACACCTGCACCCATCCGCCTCTCAGGAATCGGAGGAACACCCTGCACACTAGGCGAATAGCCCTCAGCTCCTTTGCATTGATGTGCAGGCGCCTGTACTCCCCCGACCAGAGCCCCTGAGTGCTCAGGTTGGCACTAATGTGGGCTCCCCTTCTCCCAGCCAAGGCATCAGGAATTAGGGTGACCGACAGGACCAGTTCCCTGAACGGGACGCCCCTCAACACTGCCCTGAGAGACCTCCACCAGTGTAGGAAGGCGCGGGAACTATGACCACCCGATTCAGTGGGTGGCTGCTTGGCACATATACCGAGGCCAACCACACCTGAAGCGATCTGACACTCCAGCAAGCTAGACTCACTACGTACGTGCAGGCCGCCATGTGGCCTAATAGCTGAAGGCAGTGCCTGGCTATTGTTGTGGACACTGGAACAGCTAGATGATATAGACCGTCGCCTCAAAATATGGCTGAGGCATGAAGGCTCTGGCTTGGGAAGCGTCCCGGATGGCCCTGATGAATTCTATGTATTGCTCTGAGGTTAGTGTGGACTTCTGCTCATTTATGAGCTGTCCCAGCCTGCTGCACGTGGAGTAAATGAGGGTCACGGTATCCTGCACTTGAGGCCTGGACCTGCCCCATAACACCCAGGTACAGGAATATTTCCCCACCCTTACATCTCAGGTGGGCAGCCACTACCGCCATGTATTTGGTGAACACCCGTGGAGCCGAAGATAGGCCAAAGGGCAGGGCTGTGAATTGGTAGCGGGAGCCAGACCCCGTGAAGCAGAGTAAGCGCCTGAGGCTGGGGAGGAAGGGCACATGAAGCATGCGTCCTTGAGGTCGAGGGCAACACACCAGTCTCCTGGATTCAGAGAAGGGATCATGGAGGTTAGGGAAACCGTGCGAAACATGAGTCGTTTGATGTACTGTTTAGCCAACGCAGGTTCAACATGAGTCTCAGATGTCCCCTTGCCTTGGGGGTGAAGAAGTCCTTCAGATAGAACCTCTTCACCCTTCTGCCTTTAGGAACCATAACCAGTGCTCTCATGATGAGG
Source organism: Mesoclemmys tuberculata (assembly GCA_007922155.1). Lineage (NCBI taxonomy): Eukaryota > Metazoa > Chordata > Testudines > Chelidae > Mesoclemmys > Mesoclemmys tuberculata. Next base: position 5,916,477 of record ML675650.1, on the reverse strand, counting down.
AGGGTGCCCACCTCCTGCAAGAAGAGTTGCTCGTGACAGGGGTCCCTGAAAAGGGACCAAGGTGAAAGGCTTGGGGGTCAGCATCGTTTGCTGCTTCAGGCAGATGTGAACTAGGCATGGCTCACACCCATTGAAACTTGAGTCCTAAACCTAAACTGCCCGGCCCTCCTGGTGAACTTCAGAAAAGGGCGGGCAGATCCAGGAGAGCAGTAAGGGCACCACCCTCAGGTACGCCACCAGAGCAGGTGCGAACCTGCGGCTCCCACAGGCCAGCAAAGAGGCTTACCACTGGACTACACAGGAAGCCTCCTATGATTGCCCATCTGGGGTGCCCCTACTGGGGGCTGAGGACGAGATGAGGGGTTGATTCTGTGCTCTAAACCCTTATTCCTGTCCCTATTTCTTTAGGGTTGGAAGGGCCTAGCGGAGGCCTTGGCTGCTGCTGCGCCTGGGGCCCTGACTGCTACGTGGAAACTGGGGCATGCACAGGCCCAGGGAGCGAAGTGTGGCCCCAGAGTTCTTCAGACCGTACAGCTGACAGCAGTCTGATCAGAGAAGAGGACCAACCCATTGAAGGGGAGGTCCTGGATAGATTGCTGCACCTCCTGGGACAGGCCCGATGATTGTAGCCACGAGCACCTGCTCATGGAAATGGCGGGGGCTATGGCCCAACCTGCCAAGTCAGCAGTGTCACCAGGCATCTGGAGCGCTGCCCTATCCACCGTGATTCCCTCATCCAGGACAGTGGCGAAGTTTACTGCCTTGTCCTGGGGCACGGTCTCAGCAAACCACCTGAGGAAGTTCCACAAAATAAAATTATATCTCCCCAGAAAAGGCTGATGGTTGGCAATCCTGAACTGTAGGGTTGCCATGAAATAAATCTTTCTCCCGAACAAATCCAGCTTTTGACGACTTTGTTCTTAGGAGTGGGACCAGGCTGACTTTACCTATCCCACTGGTCGGCTGCATAAGCTGAGAGCACAGCACCAGGGTTCCCAGGGCCAGGTGAGTGAACAAATACTCGAACCCTTCGGCCGGGACATAATACTTCCTCCCGGCCACTTTCGATGAAGAGGTGACCAAGGAAGAGGTTTTCCACAGGGCCTTAGCAATTTGAGAGCCCTATCATGGACAGGAAGGGCTACTCTCGCTGGGGCAGCCACCGCCAGTACATTGAAAAGGGTATCCCTGGCCTCACTAATTCCTTGATGCCAGTCCCAAGTTAGAGGCCACCCTCTTGAGCAGCTCCTGATGCGCCCTGAAATTCTCCAGTGGTGCCACGTGGTCCCGGGAGACTGCTTCTCCCAGAGAGGAAGAAAAGGACTGCCGAGGCATGTCCTGTGGGTGCTCTCCTATATGCTGAAGGAATGCACCCGTGGAGGGTCCCTCCATGGGGTCTGACTCCTTGTCCGAGGAGCAGAGTCTATGGGCTTTCTCCTGTGCTGGGGGCATGGACTGCACCCCCACTGACAGGATGGATAGGGTCCCCAGTCCTCTTTGGATGCCCATGTGGGCCAATAGGCATGTCTCTGCCTTTTCCTGTTGTTGGATGTGGACAGGTATATTACTGGGTTTCCCCATAAACTGAAGGAGTGATTCACTACTTTGTCCTTAAAGGGCTTTTGTGCATGTGACATGATGACCTGCTCAGATTATCTGCCAGATCATCTGTTCCCCTGCTATATGAATTGCTACTAGATGAATATTATGGTCTATACAGCAGTTCCAAAGACTCTTGGCCTTCCTGCATAATTTCACAGAGTGGGTTCCTCACTTGCTTGTTTAGCTAATATAACGTAGTCATATTATTACTACATGCACTGGTTTGTTTTTGAGTTGAGGTAGAAAAGACCTAGTCTGATTGCTCTCCATTCTAAAATATTGATGTGTAAGTTCCTTTCCTTTGGTGAGCTATGATCTCTGACCAAAAATTCATTGTTCAGTTGGTCTACCCATCCTAGGATAGATACATCCAGGTTCCATAATGACTGACGGTGTGGGGGATTAAAAATGTCTCTCTCATTGCACTTAATGTCATTAACGATGTTAATACTTGTGAAATTAATATTTTTGATGCACACTGTCTAAACCTATTTTGTAATTCTTTGCTAACCAGTCTGAACGTGTCATCTGAAGACAAGTGTAAGAAGTAACTCCTGTGGTTGACACCAGCAGACCCAAGTGAAGGAAGAAAAGTAACTGAATTGTGTAAGTGCATGAAATGATTTCTAAAGTCCATCTGTCTGATGTTATTAATTCCCCATTGGTAAAAAACTGGACAACCAGTCCCCAGGCTGTGGATAACCAATGTCCAGGTAGACTGACTTGAAGAGCTGTGTCCTTATGTCGGATTTGATGTCACAGAGGACAAAGATGATGAAACTTTCCCTTTATTATTAGGTTAAAATTTCTTCCTCTGGTGTGGTGGGGTATAATGCTGAGGTTGGAAATGATATTCCCTTGCTTAATAACTAACAAAATGAAGGAGATGAAGAAGCGGGATATCACCTTTGACACTTGTGTGATGGAGTTATATGGCCTTCTTCCCTGCCTTAAAGAAATCTAAAGAGCTCTAGCAGATCTTACATTTTTTTGTCTTCTCTAGTACCTCACCAGTCTGAATACTAAACAGACCTCCTCCTTCCAACAGAAGGTCCCTCCATCCTCATTTTTGTCTCAAGAGGGAGTCCCACTGATCTTAATCATGCATGTCTCTTTCGCGAGACAGCCAAAGCTACTAATCTTGCTACTGAGCCATGACAGCTTCATAGTTGGATATGAGCATGTTTAATGTAGCTGAAAAAATGTGTTTATTCCTAATACATCCAACACCTTCCCTTCCTTTTCCAATGGAGTAGAGTGAGTTGGGCACCTTTTGATCTGTGAAGCACCACTTCGAGCATCAACAAATTAGGAGACAGATGAGTATGAAGCACAGCAAGTCCTTCTTGAGGGAAATGATATAATTTGTCTGTCTCCTCTCAAAAAGCTGATCGGTCGATGGAGTTTTCCAGACTCTTTTGCTGGCAGAAGCAATCCCTCTAACAAAGGAACTGATTAGCCACTGCCCCCAAAATATCAAAGTTAGGATGAGATGATTCTTCCACAAAAAACAGAAGGAATATCTAACGTCTTTGACATTCGCGATGCTAACTCTTGAAAGGCTATTGCATCTTCCGATGGTGATGATACTGATGCGCGCCCCACATTTTCATCTGGAGAAGGCACATCCCTTAATTGTGAATCAAACTCTGGCAGCTCCAGTTTCTTCTCATTGGATAATATTTCACTATTTCCATAGGTGACTTGTTCTGAGTAAGCTGCATTGGCTGGTCCTTGTCCCGGGGAATCAAGAAGTGGATGTCCTCCTGACACTGGCTTGCTGGAGGTCTGCCCCCGTACATCAGTCCTTTCTGATAAGGTGCTAGAAATGGTCAGTGAGATCACCTTTCACAAGGAGGCACCACTCAGGTCAAAACCCCACTGATGCATCCAGCTGGAAATATCTCTGTGCTTGTGAATCCAGTAGGGCTGTATTGAATTAATTACAGTACATTTTTCCTGATTCTACTCTGTGATCCGTATCTCTCTTTTGGCCCCAATCCATTTGGGTCAGATGGGACCAGAGGTAATAACCTCCTTCAAAGGGAGAGCAGAGAGGAGTTCTTCTCCAGGGATCCTGAAGGGGTCTTAGAAGGTGGCAGCAGCGGAGAGCTCCTGACCCTTTCCTGTTCTTTGCTGACTCTCAGAGAAGCAGTCAGCCTGATCGGTTGTAGTAACACATATGATGTCCTGAGATGAGTGGCAGATGGAGCCACCTGACGAACTACTGCTTTAACAGTAGTGCTTATGTGGTGCTGCGCTAGATAACAAGCCCACACCAGTTCTCTTAACTGGATCCTTAAATCTCACCTCAGGACAAGCTCCTCCAGATCCAATATTGTTAGATGCACAGAGGGATAGTTCATAACTCTACGCTGAGAGCTTGAATCAGAGCCTGACTCTGTAATGAGTTTCTGTTCCTATAAGTTCTTCTCCATCAGAATGGCAATTTGTAGTGAGGTCGACACCAAGGAGGGCTGCAAATTTTTCCTTAGTACCACAACCAAATCCCTCAGAAGCAGTACAGCTCTGGAAACAGAGTGTGTAACTGACCCGGATCTCTCCTCCTCCTCTTCCCCCCCGTTCCTCCCAGACCCTTAGTTCTCTCTGAACCTGTACCGAACACAAAAGCTGAATCTTGCTTAACCAGCTGAAGGCAGAGCCAAAGCTGATGTTTGAGAACTGGCAGCCACGCTCTTTTTAAACCCTTGCTCTAGAACACCCAGAGTTCAGAGAAGGATGGGTGGCAAAGGAGTCATGTGGATGCTCAAACAGCTACCACTAACAGAATTTTACCATTCAGGTTGCACTGGTTGGAGCATCCCATGACTGGAAACATGCAGAGGACACTCAAAACAAGAACTTAATATAAAGGTGATGGAGAGTCATACATTCATAGATTCTAAGGCCAGAAGAGACCATTCTGATCCCCAAAAACCCAAGAGCAAATCTTTTTGAAAAACATTTGATCTCGATTTAAAAGCTGTCCATGATGGAAAATCCACCATGACTCTTGGTAAATTGTACCAATGACTAATTACTCTCATTTGCAGATTTACACCTTATTTCCAGTCTGAATTTGTCTACATTCAACTTCCAACCACTGGGTAGTGTTTGACCTTTCTCTGCTAGACTGAAGAAGCCCATTAGCAAGTGTTTACTGGGACAGCTAAGCCTCACTGGAATCACTGGGTGGGGCTCTCTGGCCTGTGTTATGCAGGCAATCAGGCCAGACGGTCCCTCCTGGCCTTATTCTCTGGGTCTATGAATAAGAGGGCAGTGACTACTGGTTTAAATTTAACAACGAATTCTGGAACATTGGCCTACTACTTTGAGATTTTGCAGATTTGGTGCCAATACATTCTATATTTGTGTATCAAGTCAGGACACAAAGTGAGAGCACCTACTTACTAGGATCTTATCCTATTCCATCACCAAGGAGGCAGGAACACCCTGGCAGAAAGGTACACATCCAGAGTAGCTTCTTGTTGGATGTTAATGTGACTACCCCAAACACATACATATAACATGTCACAGATAGAGTGTGCATTTTACAGGGAGCGCCCACCTCCTATGACTTGGCCTTTTTCCGAATTTTCATTTTTATTGTGACAAATATAAGGCACCATGTTGTAGGTTATTGATGCTTACCCTCTTTGCATGGAGTACAGGCATTCAGTGGTTTACCAGGATTAAGAAAAGGAAAGCCATGAGTCCTGCAACTTCCACAGTTTACTTAACTGGTCACTCTGCCAACCCCAAACCAGTGAGACATCCTGGTCCCTGATGGAGAAGTGGGCAGGGTGTCCCTAACAGGGTAACGGAAGCCCTATCACTTGCGAAGAATATAACAGGTATTCTCCATCTCCAGCTTCCATGAATGTGTGTCTATCAATTCTATTTCCAAAACGACATAGCTGGCCAGATGGGCTATGCTACCACTTTCCCCAGAAGATGCATTTTCTGATACTGCATGCAGAACAGAAATGAGCAGTGCAGCACTCCATAATTAGAGAAAAGTGCCACTAGCTGCCTCATTTCATCACTTTGTAGCAGAATCTACATATAATCTACATCCCAATGACAGAGTCGGAGCCCAGGCTATGATAAAGGTTCCCTTAAGGGAAATGATCTCAAAGATTAAATGTCCCAATTTGCTCCAACACACAGAATAAGTCCAATACACAGCTTGTAGGAGTAAATAGCCATTTTACCTTCACTGTGCCATCGGAGGAAGCACTGATAATATAGTGACCATCCTGCGTAAAAGTAGCTTCGTTAACAAATGAAGAATGACCACGGAATTCCTTCAAAGTTTTTCCAGATTTTAAGCCATGAATTCTGTTACAAAATAAAAAAAAACATGGCAATTCAACCATTAATCCTCATTGCCAGTAGAGAGGTATGACTCAGAGATGTAAAATAAAGGAAGAATTTAGTATATGTCTGATGTACAAAGCAAGTAGTAAAATATGCTGACAAATCCGCATCTAGAACAATACATTTGTTATCACAAGCTCCTTTCCCCCCAATACAACATCTGACCATGAAAAATGTAATGGGGCATCATCAACTTGAAATCTAATCAATGAAAAAAAGTTAGTTTCAGGTATGCATAGAACATATAGCCCCAAGATCTGGCAGGGGAACACAGATTTTTGGTTTTGTTTTAATTTAGTGATCATGAAAAGTGCCACTCTGACAGCCCTGGAAACTTAAGTCTTGTTTATCCGAGCAGCAACACAATGTACTACCACTCAGTTTTGAAGACAGTAATCTGAGCATGGAAAGGACAGTTCACGCCTAGCCTCTCAGCTGACACTGCCAAGAAAGTTGCAGTACGCTGAAGGTTTTTGGTAACATGGACACCAGCCCCGAAGCTAGGCACTTACATGGCTCCAGTCACATGAGCATCTGAGCAATCACCAATAACTCCAAAATCAAAACGCTTTTCATTCCCATGCGGTATGAAAACTAGTTTGATTAGTTTAGAGAGCAGTTATGTGGGTATGAAGGCAAGCGTGTGTGGTAGAAGCTTTGAGAGAAGGCTAAGCCGAAGGAGGGAATTTAACATTTACTTCTGGAAGTGGCTGGTTTTGTGGACACTTTTCTTTCACGAGGATGAGTTCCCATCGTCTAGAAGGCTTAGCTTCTGCACACACAAGTCTTCTCCAGCACAGGACAGTTTCACTGCTCCATGAAGCAGAGTGGTCCTCGGGGCATTGGGCTGTCTGGGACTTGCCCTGCAGTAGGGAAAGGTCTCCACTCCACTTATTCCTAGAAGGTGCGAGTAGGGAGCTGCTTGGGTCAGCGTCTCAGAGCCAGGCCCAAGAAGATCAACAGCTTCCTGGAGGTGGGGTGAGGGGAGGTCTCTCACAATGCTTCCGGCCAGGCGTAGAGAGGATGGAACTCTGTTAGCAAGGAGCTTCTCACTGATGAAGGGAGGTTATATAAAGTTATGGCAGGTGTGATGTAAGGTATTTGCAACGGCCATGTCCTTTTCTCTGTGCAGTTGCTGCTGGGAAGATGGGAAAAAGTGACCCTGCAGAACCTTTTAAACTTTTACCTCAGGCTGCCCAGTGCTCAGGGCTCTCTTTTGTGCTGTTGAGACTATTTGGAAGGAGGAGAAAAATGAACTAAGATGACCACTCTTACAAATAACCCACCAACAGCTGTCAAATGGTAATGACTGGGGTTTAATCTGAACTGGCGCTCAAGAAGGGCCCCTTATTCCATTAGCCTCAGGGACCACCTAGTCGCAACTGCCTTGTAGCCAGTTTCAGAAACAGCTGCTCTACAGTTTGAATACAAGACAATGAGAGCTGTTGAGTGGGGCCTTTCTTGCTGGGATGCAGGTGGCAGGTATGAGAGTACTGAAATGGCTGCTGCTGCATCTGGGGAAGAAATGCTTTTAAACGAACATAAAACAATACACCATGGCCAGCACTTTCTCCAAACACTGGAATGAATATAGGTTAACACAAAAATCTGTTACAAAAATTGAAAGAGCAAACATTGAAATCATTTTTTCAAGAGGAAAGAGCAAAGTAATTTTATTAATTTAAAAAACTGACACTAAAGGACTAGCTTTCATGTAAGCTAAAAACATCCAAGAATTTAAAGCAAGGGGACTGAAGAGAGAGTATGCAGAACATCTATTAGAGCTTCTTGTACACCACAGCCCTCAAATTTATAACTTACCTGATTGTCTGATCAAAAGAAGCACTGAGAATCTGACTGCTGTCTTTGGAGAAACTGAGGCAGGTGACGCCTTTACTGTGTGCTCGTTCAAATCTCCTCAGACACTGCCCACTCTGAATCTTCCACACCTGAGGGACATTCAAAATACTAGTCAGAAAAAAGACTCCCCTTAAATCAAGTAAAATTCAGAGGGTATCCAGGACTAAGAGTCTCCAGGATCAAAACCAAACCAGAATAGCACTACAGGTAGTTTTTACACCCTTGAAATAATTCATGCAGGTATATGTCCTACAGCACGACTCTACTCAGTTTTCATTCAAACAAGACTAACAAATGGAGTGCTGAAGTTTCTAGTTGATGTGGGAAAGGGGATGGGCTTGATTTAAAGGTGCCACTGTAGGGAAGCTCCACAAAAACAGTTGTGTCTTACTCTTTCCCTTCCCTGCTACTGGACACAAAAAGCGGCTTCACATTTGGCTACGTCCAAAGGTTAATGTAAAACCAGAACCAACCCTGGGACATTACACCCCTGCTCCAGCTGAGTCAGGAAGACGTTTCTGGTGAAGTTTCTGATTAATTTTGTATTTGAGAACTAACTATTACAAGTTCAGGTTCAAGTGCAGAATCATCCCAGGGCAGTAGCTGCTCTCAGAACTTTCCCTCCTTGCATTCTGCTGTGAGGGATCTAGCACCAAACAGTGAGAGAGCGTTTCCCTCCCCACTCCAGGACTAGCCAATTCTGTCACATTTTCAGTATCATTTCATACCCTAAAACACATATCCTGGAGGCACCTGAGAGCACTCCACAGTTAGAGGTGGGTTTAAAATGGGGCATACATTCCTAGTTTTCCGCAAGTGAATGACCAGGCTGTGTGCAGTGTCACCGAATTAATCTGCCTCCTGAAATTCTCTGCATAGGTTTTCAATAGGAGCTCTCCGAATTTGAGCTCTGGCTGAGGTTTTCTTTTCCTGTCCTACTTTTAGCTGCTGAATGCTCTCTCTCACACACTGTATCTACTCCATGCTTGGCAGAAGCAGTGGATTCTGACTCAAATTTGTGCAACAAGTAAATAAAATGTTCAGCTTTTATTTTTGTTCTAACTGGAAGTTCACGCACTGGAGACACAAGCCTGATTGGAGGCAGGCAGCCAGCCAGCCAGCCCGGGCACACAAGGCTCTCTCTATTAGGAGTTACACTTCTGTCAGATGTGATCCTACAGCAGGGCTGGTGCACAGCTGCTGGCATGTGTGGGCTTGTGAACAACACATGAACAATAAATATTCTGTCTGGAGTTGCATTTGCCTCACCCCTCTAATTCTACCTCTAGTCCAACCCATCTCCCCAGTTAAGGATTCAAAAGCCTAGGAAACAGATGAAAAAAACTTTGCTGTGTAGCACAGGAGTTCTCAGCCTTCTCTTTCTGAGCCTCCTGCAACACACTATTAAAAAAATCATGGCCCATGGGGTGGCTCAGGGCTTCAGCTGCCAAGAGGGGAGGAGGGAAGAGGGGCACTGAGCTCCAGCTGCTGGGTGGGTAGGGGCTTAGGCATAGGTGTAGTTTGACTTCTATTTTGGGAGGAGGGGCAGCCTGGCAGGGCTTGGGCAAGCTCTATACAGTGGGGTCTAGGAGGGACCGTCACTTCCACCCCAACTCACCTCGGCAGGCCACCCAGTCTGCCTAGGTAGGGGGCAGCTGGGAGCTGTGTGTAAGCCAGGGTGCAAGTAGAGGGGTAGCTAAGGCTATGTGCAGAGAGGGGTGTACTGCACAGGGAGGGTAGCTAGGGGCAGTGTGCCAGAGGAGCTGTATGCCAGGAGGGCCCCCTGCAGTCGCTGCTCCCTGAGGATTCTGCCAGCTCCAGCCCCCACCCCTCAGGCGGCTCTTACTGGCTGTGCAAGCAGTAAAGGGGGCTGGGAGTTGCAGAGAGCCTCAGGCACCAGCAGCAGGAGACAGGAGAGCTTCGCCCACCACAGCTCACTGCATGGCACCAGCCAGAGCAGCAGCTGCCCCATGCTGCCTGGCTCCGGCTTCCTGCCTCAGACCTCAGCAGGGAAGGAGGGAGGGCGTGTGTCCATGGAGCTGACCCCCAGGACTGCCCCAATCTGGTTAAGGCACTGCACTTTGGGCATTAGTTTGCAGGCTCAGCACATTGGTAGTTGCTGTCCATTGCAACGATTCATATCATCAACCCAGACCACCAGCAACTTCCCCACACATCTCCTTGGAAAGTGACTGGATGATCTGAAAGATTCCAATCAACCCAGAACCTACGACTCCCCCTCCCCCTCCCACTGAATACATACTCCTAAAATTCAAAAGGTGCAATGCATATATTTGATTTAGCCTAATATTTCTGCATTTCCTAACAGTTCCTATGTCCTAAAACTTGTACCTTGATCTTCCCATCTTGTGCTCCAGTTGCTAACATTTCTGTGTCTCTGCTGAAACACATGCACAGAACTGCATCATCCATCATCATAAAGTTATCTTGCGCCTGGTACTTCAGATCCTAAACGAAATAGCAAGAAAATCTGTAAGTCACAGCAAAGCAGGATAAAAGAGAACTAAAACTGAACAGCAATAGCTAATTGCCATCAACTCATGGAAGAACCCAGCTCACAATTGTCAATGGCATATTATGCATATGAACTTTGAGCAGGACACATTCCATCTGGCAACTGCAGTTTGAACAATAAACCTGTGCCACATATGTGGGGAGCAGAGAATACTGTGTGGTCACACAACAGTTAAAATACAATTATGGAAGGAAAGTATCCCCAATTAATCAGTCCAACGGGTATTTTATCTTTAAATTCAAAACTATGATTGAATCAGTCAAAATCATGCCTATACTCAAATATGTTGAACCAGTGGTAATTAAAATCAACACCTAAAGCCTTCATCACCACAAAATACAAATCTGTTAGTTCATATGCAAAAAAATATTAAATACAACAAATAGTCAGGTAAAACAAATATTAAAACCAGTCAGCTGATGAGGTCAAATAAACACAGCTGGGGAACATCCAGTTGTAGCATTTAGTTTTAAAATACTGTTACGTATACAAGTATTCATAAGCAATGCAAAAACTGTATGTGTTATAAAATACAGCATATATTAAAGATTGGTAAAAAACGACAGGAAAAAACCCAGGCATTAGAATGTGCACTCTACTCCATCATTTAAAAAACACTGTATTTCCTAGAGTGTCAGAAGGGGGAGCATTGAGGAATGCATGCACGCAGAGGCCCAAAACTGAATAAAGCACCTCAAAATGCAACAGGAAAAGTTACTGACAAGGCTTTTTAATGATTTACAAAACGGTGCTAAACTTTGAGCAAAAAGTGCCCTGGATATCCAAGTTTATAAAGATAAGAATATTCTGATAGTAGGGCATGTTGTTCTCCGGTACTTTCCTACTCAAACAACAAAAATAAAGGTTATGTTAATGAATAATTAAGGATAATACACATGTTGTGAACTACGATATCCAAAGATGGAAAATTGCTGAAAAGGTAAAAATAAGGGCTGTTATATTAATAAATTAACATTAAACTATGTATAGTGAATGAGTTTGTATAGGCCAGGGTAATAGTTATGCTAAGGCTTTGGCCTAGTCATTGCATGACATGAGTGTTGCCTTTCAATTTCTCTCTTACGTAGACTTGTTTAACTGAGGCTGATGTTCTGTTCGTGGAATGCATCATGTTGGGAGGACATACATAAGAGAAAGTTAATCCGTATAATAAAATATACAAAATGTAGTGCTAAAAAGTCCCTATATGGGGAAAAACAGGGGCACAGTGACATGAAGATATGAAAAAAGAATGGACAGCAAATGTTATATAAATTGAAGCCTGCACATACGTATTTTATGGGTTATGTAAGCATTGTCATAAAGTTGACTGGAAAAAAGCTACTGAATATGTTTTATGGGAAGGTTCAAAAAAACAAATGAACAAGGACCCAAATCCAGAACTGAGACGACCATCAGGAAGCAAAGCAAAGCTTTGTTCCATCTTACTTGTTACTCCATACCTACTTGTTCCATCTTATCTGTTTTATTATCTGTCGTATGTATATGCAATAATTCTATTTAAAAATTCATAAATAAAGGCAAGAATTAAGTGGACTTGTGCCTCAGTTACCCACGTTACACGCTCAGCTTGGTTCGATCAATGGCACCAGCCTACAGGACACATCACGCTGGTGAAAGGTGATTCTCCTTACCAGCTCAACCCCAAGTACCTCTTCAGGTGAGTCTTCTGACTACAAGAAACCATGTAGTGGTTTTGCAGCCATTTATTTCTATCTGTCTATTAAAGGTACTATATATGGCACCCTTTACCACAGCATCTGAGCACCTCACAATCTAATACTCTCATCCTCAAATACCCCTGTGAAGTAGGGCAGTGCTTTTACTCCCATTTTGCAGATGGGGAACGAAGGCACAGAGAGACTGTGTGACTTGTCCAAGGTAACACAGGGTGTCTGTGGCAGAGTACAGAACTGAACCTGTACCTGCACTTCCCAGGCCAGCACCCTGGACTCGCCTTCCTCTCCAAACTCATTTTAGTTAGATTCATCTGAATTTGAAACCTGGTCTCAGAGCTGAAAAATGTGCACACCAACCACTGATCAGTCCACTTCCCAGTCAAGAGAACCCAGCACTAATTTACCTTCCTGATCTTTCCAGTAGTGAAATTCCACACTTCAATGAATCCATCCACAGAGCCGGTTACCAGATATTGACCATCTGGAGAAAACCTAGCACATTCCACATGTGACTTCTGGCCAAACTGTTTTAAAATGAAATAAAAATAGGATTTTAATATGAGGTCAGTTTCATTTTAAGTCAAGTTCACTCTTTGGTGCCAGTATATGATATTTTCCAGGGCTAAAGGTTAATTTATTTTATATTAGTGGTGAAAAACAGCTGCCAGCTCTACTGGGCTGCCCACTAAAAAAAACCCACTCCTTTCTGATAAAGAATTATTTGTGCAGCTGCTTTACTTCTATGCCAGCTTGTCTGTGCTTTTGAAAAGTCAGGTTAGTTTTCATACATTTTCATGGATGTCAATGGAGACTTTTACAATGTCTATTTAGCAAATATAAGAAACCTTATACAGCAGGGGAAAAAACAAAATAAAAACTGTTTTGCTTGAAATGCTGTTTATTGAATGAAAAAAATTCAGAGAGAAAAAGACACTTTTCACTCCCACCCCCATGTTATAAAAAAGGGGGTAGCGGAGTACAAGAGTGAGAAAGTTTTTCTCCTCCACTGAAGTGTAACAAATTTTTTGACATAAATATGTCAATACAAAATTTGAAACAAAATTATTTTTCTCCACAACAATCATCATTTTGATCGAAAAGGCAGTTTTTATCAAAATTTTAATTCATTCCACTAATTAAAACTAAGTGAATTTAGTGCTAATGAAAGAGATTAACCCACATTAGCAGCAGAGGCAGTCTCCAGGCAAACTAACTTGCAAAGTTTGCCTACAGTCGGCTGCCTAATTGGTTACACACTTGTTGGAAGAGGGCTGAAATATCTCCTGCATCTGCTTGTTTCTAATCCTGCTCTTGCCTGGCCTAACTCCAGGTAATCTGGTTCTGATCCTCAGTTCTGATTCCTGACTTCTGATCCTTGGCTCTGGCCATGGACTCCAATTTCTAGCTACCAATTCCTGCTCCAACCACTAGGCCTGACTAAACACGGCTGGATCACTGACAGAGATCCCTGTAAACCACATTTTGTTTGTTGCCAGAACTGGAAGCTTGCAAGGAAAGCTGGCAAATCTATAGAGCATGAACTGGAACTACTGAGTTTATGGAGTTCAACTGGAAACTCCACAACAGAAAAGCTGGCAGCTCTAAGTCAAGCTTTGCAGGAGCACAGACATTTCAGAGCACTCTGTTTCTGTATTGAAATCTGTATGAAAACTCTTTTGTCGCTGAAATGTAAATATTAGTTGCAACATTAACTTAATGCTGTACTTACTATCGACATTCCCGTGATTAATCAAAATTTCTAACATGCATGCACAAAACCAAATTTTTAATTATCATTCCTTTCTGTCTTCAGATAATGAGAGCCTTAGTCAACCAGATCACAACAGCATTTAAAATTCACAACTCAAAATGAGCTGAAATCAGAAAAGCATCTCTATTTTTCTGAAATGTAATTAGCATTTCCCCTCACCCTTAACTGGAGTTTTCATCAAAATGTACTTCTGGGCCAAAAGCACTCATTGCAAATTTAAGTAGAAAAGGATAAACTTTCAAAATGAGCATATCCCTGAAGAAAGGGAGTTAAAATTGAAGTATTGGCTTAAGGTAACCATAGGAAGTACTACTGAGCATTATACAGAAAAAGGTGAAAAGAATTCTACCTTAATGTGTCTGCTCAGTTGCGTGGGAAACTTTTCTTCTTCTACATCTTTCACGGCTGCTTTACCTCTGAACAAATCAATTGTCATCCCTGGAGGAAGTAGTCCTTGGTGCTGTTGCCATTTCAGTGCCTTATGAGAAGCCAAAAAGACTATAGTTAGAGATTCTTACCATGATGTAAACTCAGTGAATGTAATCCTCTCAGGATGAGCTGTGTTACACCAAATTCCTTAGTACTGCAAGCTTCTCTAGAAGCCTTCAATAAACTTTGCACTTCTACTTTTGAACTGAGTGGATACACTGGGTGGTCATTTATCAGCCAGTTCCAAGCAAGCTTTTTCAGGTCAGTTACTCAAAGGCCTGGTCTACACCGGCCATGGATTTTGGCAGCTGTTGACAAGAGATACACAAGCTACATAGAGTAACTTGTGCATCTCCCGTTGATATCCTAATGTCTATTTACCACAGCGTCTCCATTCCACTATGCCAATGAAAATGCCCTCTTGTTGATGCAGCGCTATGCTACTTGCTAGGGTGGAATTACAGATTCGACTTCCAGGTTCAATTAAGTCTTTACTGCCACTCAATCAAACCCATAAAATTGATCCTGCACTGGCAGTGCAGACATAGCTAAAGTGGTGCTGTTGACAGAACACTGGAAATCTATGGAAAGGTGTGAGCATCTCTTGTTATTTCCAAGTGTTCCTAGCAAATGAGAATAGCTGCAGGCCCTCTCTACTGGTTTCCTTTCAGTACTTTTCGTACTTACAAAGGATGAGATAAATCGGAAGTTGTACAGTTAGTAGTTTGTTCTTTGCCTGCTCATTTAGAACTATTTACAAACTAAAAGTAAAAGAGCCTTGATAGTCCTTTTGTGAACAAATTGAAAAAAAAAATTACGTTGTTCTGAAGTCCCTCACAGCCATTACAGTAGAACCACTTTCAGCACACAGGACATAACACTTATTTCAAATCAATTTTCATAAGAATGCCCATATCGGGTCAGACCAATGGTCCATCTAGCCCAGTATCCAGTCTGCCGACAGTGGCCAATGCCTTCTGTTCTTTCCCTTCAGAGGGAATGAACAGAACAGGTAATTGAGTGATCCATCCCTTGTCGTCCACTCCCAGCTTCTGGAAAACAGAGGCTCAGAGCTCAGTCCCACTCAGAGCATGGTGTTGCATCCCACACTATCCTGGCTAATAGCCGTTGATGGACCTATCCTCCATGAACTTATCTAATTCTTTTTTGAATGCTTTTATAGTTTTAGTCTTCACAACATCCCCTGGCAATGCATTTCACAGGCTGACTGTGCATTGTGTGAAGAAGTACTTCCTTTTGTTTGTTTCAAACCTGCTGCCTATTAATTTAATTGGGTGATCCCTAGTTCTTGTGTTATGTGAAGGAGCAAATAACGTTTCCTGTTCATTTTCTCCATACCGGTCGTGATTCTATGGACCTCTTGTTGTATCCTCCTAGTTGTCTCTTCTCCAAGCTGAAAAGTTTGTCTTTTTTCTCTCTTCACACAGAAACTGTTCCATATCCCTACTCATTTTTGTTGTCCTTCTCTGTAACTTTTCCATTTCCAGATATAATTTTTTGAGATGGGGTGACCAGATTGGCACATAGTATTCAAGATGTGGGTGTACCATGGATCTATATAGAAACATTATGGTATTTTCTGTCTTCCCTAATAGTTTCCTAATGGTAACATTCTGTTAGCTTTTTTGACTGCACTTGAATGTTGAGCAGATGTTTTCAAAGAACTATTTACGACTCTAAGATCTCTTTCTTTACTTTTATTTACTTTTAATAAAGTTTAAGCAATGAAAAAAGTTACAGTAGAACCTTACTAGTTCACACTCCCAAGGAAGTACATTGTAAGTGACTGAATTTTGAAAAGAAACAATCAATTTAAAAAGCAAGGACAAAAGCTCATACAATATAATTTACTTGGCAAGTTTCTTTTAGCTTTATTTGTAATAATCCCATTAATACCAGTAACTATTCTGCAACATATTTTGTAAAAAAAAAAAACACACACCACGAACAACTTTAAGAATATGACTTCTCACTATAGCCCTGAAGGGCGAAGAGACTTATTTGAATGTGATATTTATAAAGTTTGAGATTAGTGAGGTCCTCCTGTGGCAAAGTTTAGGAATAGGTCACCCTAATTTCAGTCTTATATAGTAAAAATCTAGAAACAAATGACTATAGCTAGTAAATATATTTTCTTCAAAATTTACCTGCCCCAACAACGCCATAAGACGCGATGGAGGTACTACACTGACTTCTCCAGCTAAAGCTTGTGCGATAGCAGCTCTTCGTTTCTCTTTGCTGCTGCCATCTGGGTATGCCTAGGAAGAAGATATGTTAAATTATCATTTCCTGGAAGAATTTTGTCCTAGAACAGTGTCACTTTGACTAAAAGCAAGATACCACTTCAAGTGTTTGAGAAGTCATGGAGAGAAGTGCATTAGGGAAGAAAAAAAAAAAAAGCATTTTGAGTTGCCAAAGAAAATTCTAGATGCAAAACAAAAAGGAATGAATTTCAGCTTTAAACAGACCCAGTCTAAACCAAATATATCAATGACAATACTTCACACTTTTATAACGTTTTTCATATATAAAGTATTTTCGGATCTACATGGGTGAACAGGTATTGTTTCCTGCATTTTAAAGATGGGAAAATGAGGCACAAAGAGGTTAAGTGACTTGCCCAAGATCACACCAGAGGTCTATGACAGAAATGAAAACAACCCTGATTGCCTAAGTCCCAATCCAATATTTTAACCACTTGTGAATATTAAGATGTATTCATGAAATGCTTAATATAAATTCCAAAAAACATTTAAAAACTGCAGTATCATAACAGAATAGAAACAACAGTACTAAAACCACAAATACAGAATTTGAGGAGATGGGATAGCTTACACAGAAAAACCAGGAAGGGAAAAATGCTAACAGAATAAGCTTTTGATTAAAAAGCGTGCTGTGTAAAAGTGTTATGTTAGATACATTTCTCCAAGCAAACCATATAACTAACTTTTTTTAAAATTCCACAAATACAACTATACCTCACGAGGATCAAAGTAGGACCTAGCCAGGAGATTCTCAAGGTGAATGTATCTCTCTGGCTGAGTCTGTTTTAACATGATCATAGGATCAGTTTGCCTCAGGAGAGATCTGGCAGCACCCAGCTCACGTAGCTCTATTAATTCCAGAACAACCTGGAATAACATAAAGAGAAACTATTAGTATCTACAAGATAAAATACAACTCCTATGTTAACGGTTAAACAGTGGGATAGTATTTACTACTGAAAAGTTATCCTTCACACCTCAAGTTTGAATGTGATCTAAAGAATAAATTCTTCACCAACTATTTCTCCTTGCTTTGAAGATGATCTTATATAGAAATGCAGGAAATATTTTCCACCTCAGCCTTCATTTATTCACTATGGATACTGCAGATATGTATTTACTAGACTTACTATCTATAAAGTAATTTTACAAACGGAAGCATTAAAACAGAAGCAGTGCATCACGAGGGGGAAACAGATCCTGACAGTTAGAAGTGCAGTGTGTTTCTTCTCCATAGCCCTAGTTTTACCCTTCGTGGGAATCTAATAAGGACACACATCCAGTGCAACAGATCACACATTTTGGCTCAGGTCACCCAAAATCAACTCGTGATTTTCCGTTGTGGTATTCTGATAGCTTTGATTTTGTGGTTAACGACAGCAATCAGAGCGGTGTTCAGAAATTGACAATGGGAGGCCTGGCTGGTACTGGGTTGGCAACACATCCACCTGCTCATAGAGATCAATCAGGGTCTTGTCCGGCAGCTTGAGGGACTGTATGGCCTGCAGCACTGTGTCCCAGTGCCCGCTGTTGATGTCTGCCACGAAGCTCTCAATGCTGTCCACAGTGTTGAGGGACACAGTAGTCTCCTCCTGAAGGGTGGCCAGTGCACGGTGAAGGCTGTTCTCCTTCAGGTACTGCATAATGAGCCGGATCACACTGCAGGGGGGCGGCACAGGGACAGAGAGGGGTCACAATCAAACCGCCCCCCCGGGAACGGCCCCATGGTCACCCCCCCAATTCCCTCCCCCCCGGGAACGGCCCCATGGTCACCCCCCC
>ML675650.1:5878010-5897735 GCA_007922155.1 Mesoclemmys tuberculata | reverse complement strand
GCCCGTGGCGGCGCCATGTTCGAGGGGGGGAGGGGTAACGGTCATAAACCGCCCGTGGCGGCGCCATGTTCGGGGGGGAGGGGTAACGGTCATAAACCGCCCGTGGCGGCGCCATGTTCGAGGGGGGGAGGGGTAACGGTCATAACCCGCCCGTGGCTGTGTTGCTTTCTTGAAGGCGGAAGCTGTTTGGAGCCGAGGGGCCTGAGTGGCAGGGCCAGTATTGCTTGCCTGGCTGGGGGGAGAGTCAATGGCTGTGAGACCGGCACACCCTTTGGGTTAGGTGACTGCCTGCCGGGGCCGAGCCGCCACCTGCGTCCGTCCCACTGCTGCGGGTTGGGCAGCCGTGGGCACAGCCGCTGCGCTAGAGCCCCTGGCACCAAGGCTAGCCCAGGCCAATGGGCCATGCCGCAGGGCGTGCAGGACACTGGTCACGTTTAACGGTACCGAGTTTGTGCTACGGCGCAGCCGAGTGCTCGCCCGCTGTGACGTCAGACCATTGTGCCTTGTTCTGTCACCTGCCGCAGGGGACAGCCTCGCTCCATCCTCCCTGCAACCCCTTTGGGTGGTTGAAGGCAGCTATCAAAGCCGCCTCACGCTTCTCTTCTGCACACCGAACAGGCCTAGTTAGAAGTCTAGAAGACAAGGGTTGGAAGGGACCTCAGGAGGTCATTGAGTCCAGCCCCCTGCTCACAGCAGGACCAACCTCAACTAAATCATCCCAGCCAGGGCTTTGTCAAGCCGGGCCCTAAAAACCACTAAAGCTGGAGATTCCACCACCTCCCTAGGTTACCCATTCCAGTGCTTCACCAGCCTCCTAGGGAACAACTTTTTCCTAATATCCAACCTAGACCTCCTGCATGCAACTTGAGACCACTGCTCCTTGCTCTGTCATCTGCCACCACTGAGAACAGGCTAGCTCCATTCTCCCTGGAACCCCCTTTCAGGTAGTTAAAGGCTGCTATCAAATTCCCCCCTCATTCTTCTGTAGACTAAAAAAACCACCTACCCCTATTCGTCCCTCCTAATTATTTTTCTCCCCCCCCCCCCCCCCTTTTCCACCCACCCTCACCCCCACGCTCAACGTCATCTGCAAATTTGCTGAGGTTGCAATCCACTCTATTCTCCAGATCATTAATTAAGATGTTGACCAAAACCCAGCCCAGGATCACCCCTGGGGCACTCTACTTTTTACTGGCTCTGCCAACTAGATATCAAGTCATTGATGACTACCTGTTGAGCCTGATGATCTAGCCTGCTTTCTATCCACCTTATAGTCCATTCATCCAACCCATACTTCTTTAACTTGCTGGCAAGAATACTGTGGGAGACAGTATTAGAAGCTTTGCTAAAGTCAAGATACATCACATCCACCACTTTCCCCGCATCCACAGAGCCAGTCATGTCATTATGGAAGGCAATCAGGTTGGTCAGGCATCACTTGCCCTTGCTGAATAATCCAGGCTGACTGTTCCTGATCACCTTTCTCTCTTCCAAGTGCTTCAAAATGGATTCCTTGAGGAACCGCTCCATGATTTTTCTGGAGACTGAAGTTAGGCTATCTTATCTTATTTTTCTGGGATTCACGTGAGGCCGAGCCGTCGTATCCAGGGATACACATCTTATACGCGTTGGTTCAGGGACGACATACAGATCATGACAATAATTGTTGACTTTATGGACTCTGTGGATGCAATTTCTGTTCCTTGTTCTGGAATTGGCCTGGACACAGCTGAAACCCTAAGGACTTGTTTACATTGGCACTGACGCTGGCAAAACTTTTGTCACTCAGCGGGGTGTTTTTTTCCACACACCCCGAGAGACAAAAGTTTTGCCAGCATAAGCACTAGTATAAACAAGAGTTTGAGGCATAAACACTAAGAATTTGAAGTATAAACACAGCTGATACGCATACAACATGTTCTCATTCCTTCTTTTTCTCAAACTCAGAATAAAAAATGACAAAACAAAATGGTTTTCAGTTAAAATTTGAAATTGCCCAACAGCTATTTCCCTACAACCCAGCCTGGGGCAGAACCTGCCACTTCTTGGGAGTTAAGTGATTATCTCTCATCTGACTCTCGTTCTCTCTCTTCATCCTTCCTGACCCTGTGCTGCCTTTCATGCTGTCACCCAGGACATCCTTCTCAATTGTCTGAGACCGTTTGCTAGAGTGAGAGAACTGGCCTATCTATCAGAGTCCTCTTTTTTTGCAGCATGCAGTAGAGAGAAAGGCTGTTTTTGTGGCTAGGGAGAGACCTGGAGAGACCTGGGTTCATTTCCCATGGACTCTTCTATGACCACAGGCCAGTGCCTTAGGGACAGATTTTCAAAGTTTTTTAAACACCCAAAGATGCAGCTAGGCATCTAGTGGTGTTTACAAAGCTCCTAACCTTCTAAGTGTTTTTGAAAATCTCCGTAGGTGCCTAAATACCTTGGAAAATCTGGCCCTTCATCTCTCTGTGCCTCAGTGCTCCATCTGTACAATGGGATAATAGCACCGTTGTACCTCAAGAGGGGCCATGAGGAGAAAAAGGTTAACATTGTGAGGTGCTCAGATACTACAGGGATGGGGCCACATAAGTACCACAGGTAGAGTGGGAACTTCTCTATACCACTGCTCTCTCCTCTCCTGGTTTTGGCCCCTCCTTTTCACCTATCCTCCTCACATCTCCCTCCTTTCTGAATGTACCCTTGGCTGTATTTCTTCTCTGCTGATAATGCTCATCCTCTATGGTCATTCGTCTACACCCTCTCCCCCCCCCCCCCAATGCAGAGGGATTCCTGTTTTACAGAGCTTTCAGGCTCATCTAATGACTTCCAGATCCTTAATTTAATTACCAGGCTTTTCATATCTTAATCACCCTGCCTCAGTTTATAAACAAAATACTGACTTCCTGCTCTAGGGGCCCACGCTAGAAGCAGCACAGAACTCATTACATTCCACACTCAGGCTGCGCTGCAGTTAAGAGTTCCATCTGGGGCTAGGACGTGCGCCGCCAGCAGACCTCCAGTATGAAATTGGGGATGGGAGGAGGGGCAGGTGCCCCCCTAAATGGCATCCTGTTCTGCTTAACGAGTCCAACTGAGATGGACTTTCAGTAGAGACTTGTACACACTTCAGGGATTAATGCAGCCAAGCCAGCACTTGCAGTACCCCCCAAACAATGTTTTCAAAATAGCATAGGATTTATTAATCAGTTGGAACACAGCTTTGGAGGTCCTTAGGTTAGCATAGAGGAATAAGGTTAAAATGTAGTCTGTTCTGGTCAAGCCACAATTCACCAGCCAAGCAGCAGCAAACTCCATTGTCAGGCTGTCTCCCTCTGGGTTCCTTAGTCAGTTCCCACATGAAGGCCCCAAGTTTCTTTCAGAGCCCACACTTTATTCCCTGTTGAACACATCTGTCTTTTGTTCTCCAGGCAGGGCCATGCTGAGTTCACACACCCCTGGCTGGAGCTTTCCTCTGTTGAGATCAATTCATGAGTCTTTGGAGTTTGCATTGTCTTTCTGGACCCCTTGTTTCTCTGGATTGGTTTCAGCCAGTTCCTTAACGACCCTGTTCATTCCACCCAGACGTTGAGGTGACACACACACACACCTGTGTCTCTTAGGCCATGTCTACACTAGAGACCTTACAGCAGCGCAGCTGTACTGATGCAGCGGTGCTGCTATTTCAAGTAGTCAGTATGCTAATGGGAGAGAGGTGTCCTATCGACATAATTAAATCACCCCCAATGAGCGGTGGTAGCTATGTTGGCAGGAGAAGCTCTCTCGCCAACAGCACTTTCCACACCAGTGCCTCTGTTGGTGAAACTTATGTCACTTAGAGGTGTTTTTTCACACCCCCGAGTGACATGAGTTATACTGAGAAAAGTAGTAGTGTAGACATAGCCTTAGTCTGCCCACTGGTAGCAATGCAAGATATGGGGCAAACTGAGGTGCACACAGGACTCACAAAAATATTACAAAAATTTCCACTTCATCAGAGAGGATTGAGTCTTGATCTAAACTAGGATTTAAGGTGTGATATTAGCTAATACATTTTAGAAGTCTAGTGTAGATACGACACCATCTTTAACGTGTTAAACTGTTTGAATTAAAACTTGGGGTGGCTGACATGTTAGTATCACATCTTAAGTCCAAGTCTGTACAGGGCAGTTGTAAATTCATAGATTCCAAGGCGAGAAGAGACCACTGTGATCTGACTTCTTGTATAACACAGGCCAGAGAACTGCCCTAAAATAATTCCTAGAGAAGAGCTTTTAGAAAAACATCCCATCTTGATTTTGTCAGGGATGGAGAATCTACCACAGCTCTTGCTAAGTTGTTCCAATGGTTAATGACTCACATTCTCAAAAATTTACACCTTATTTCCAAACAGAATCGGTCTAGCTTCAATGACCAGCCTTTGGATTGTATTATACCTTTCTCTGGTAGATTGAAGAGCCTGTTTTTAAATATTTGTTCCCTATGTAGGTACTTACAGACTGTAATCAAGTCACCCCTTAACCTTCTCTTCATTAAGCTAAATAAATTGAGCTTTTGGAGTTTCTCACTATAAAGCCTGTTTTCTAATCCTTTTACAATTCCTGTGGCTCTTCTCTGAACCCTCCGCATTTTATCAACAACCTTCTTGAACTGTGGAACTGGACACAGTATTCCAGCTGTCATTGCACCTGTGCCAAACACAGAGGAGAAATAACCTCTCTACTCCTACTCAAGATTTCCATTTATGCATCCCAAATCTTTCTCAGTCACTGCTGCTCAGGCTAGTGTTTCCCATCCCATAAGTGTGGCTACATTCTTTGTTCCCAGAAGGATACATTTACAGTTAGCCACACTGGAACACATATTATTTGCTTGCCCCCAGTTTACCAAGTGATCGAGATTGCTCTGAATCAGTGGCCTGTCCTCTTCAAGATTTACCACTCTCCCAATTGTTGTATCACCTGCAGACATTATCAGTGATTATTTATGGTTTTTTCCTGGTCATCGATAAAAACTTTAAGTGATGTAGGGCCAAGAACTGACCCCTACAGGACCCCATTGGAAACACACCCATTTGGTGACAATTTCCCATTTACAATTACATTTTGAGACCTACCAGTTAGTCAGTTTTTAATCAATTTAATGTATGCCATATTAAATTTTACATCATTCTAGTTTTTTAATCAAAATATCATGAGGTACTAAGTCAAATGCCTTACAGAAGTCAAAGTATATTGTGTCAACACTATTACGTTTGTCAACCAAACTTGTAATCTCATCAAAAAAAGCTATCGATTTAGTTTGACAGGATGTATTTTCCATAAACCCATGTTGATTTGCTTTAATTACATTACCTTCCTGTAATTCTTTATTAATCGAGTCTTGTATCAGCTGCCCAGGATTGATGTCAGGCTGACAGGCCTGTGATTAGCTGGGTCATCCTGTTTACCCTTTTTAAAAATTGGCAACAGCATTAGCTTTCTTCTTGTCTTCAGGCACTTCCCCAGTGTTCCAAGACTTATTAAAAATCAACATTAATGGTTCAATGAATTCCTCAGCCAGCTTTTTTAGAGCTCTTGGATGGAAATTACCCGGACCAGCTGATTTTAAAATGTCCAATTTTAGTAGCTGCTGTTTAACATCCTCCAGAAATACTAGAGGAATGGAAAGAGTGTAATTATCACCATATGATGAGACTCTATTATCTGTTTTTCCCCTCAACTACAGAACAGAAATATTTATGGAATACTTCTGCCTTTTCTGCATTATTATTGATAATTCTACCTTTTCCATCTAGTAATGGACCGATACCATTGTCAGAATTTTTTCTGTTCCTTATACATTTGAAAAACTCCTTTTTATTGTCCTGAGCTCTGCTGGCCATAGATTTCTTTATCAATTTTCTGCAATTCCTAACTTCTGATTTATATTCATTACTATCAACTTTAATTATTTTTAATATGTTTTCTTTGTAATGCATTAAGAATAAATGTTCTTGCTTAGAAAAAGCTGTCCCCGCACACTAGGGCACTCCACCTTTACTCCTATCTGTAGGGGTCAAGGCATAACCCAGTTAAAGCACTTCCACACTTTTCCGGTCTGTGGGGCTATGGGTCAAAAGGCACCTACCCTTACCCAAGTCACACTCTACGGAGCCCTACGGATTCGGAAAAGATAGATACTTCAATTAACCCTCACTAGCAGAGATGCAATCTTGAACAACTGGTGTTTTAACTTAAATTAGGGCTGCCAATCACAGTTAATGCATGTGATTAATCCAAAACAATTAACTAGATTAAAAAATAGTAGCGATTAATCAAAGTGATTAATTAAAAAAGATAAACAAAAACAATAGGATTTTTCAATTAATCTCATACAAGTTCACTCCGACCTACTTTTTGTCAGCCAATCTCTAAAATAAGCTTGTTTACATGTAAGGGAGATAGTGCTGCCCACTTCTTAATTACAGTGTCATGTGAAAGTGAGAACAGACATTCACATGGTACTCTCGTGGCTGGTATTGCAAGGTATTTACGTGCCAGATTTGCTAAACATGCGTATGCCCCTTCATGCTTAGACTTGCAGGCTCTGAAGTTTTACATTGCTTTGTTTTTGAGTGCAGTTATGTAAAAAAAAAATTCTACATTTATAAATTGCACTTTCACAATAACGAGATTGCACTACAGTGCTTGTCTGAGGTGAATTGAAAAATACTATTTTATTTCTTTTGTTTCTATAGTCAAATATTTGTAATAAAAATAATAAAAGGTGAGCACTGTACACTTGGTATTCTGTGTTGTAATTGAAATCAATATATTTGAAAATGTAGAAAAATATCCAAAAATATTTATAATAAATGTAAATTGGTATTCTATTACTGTTTGACAGTGATTAATCACGAGTACATTTTTAATCTTGCAATTCATTGCGATTATTTTTTAATCCTTTGACAGCCCTCTTTTAAACCATTCCTTTAAATGGAAAGCAGGAATTTAGAAAGTATTGTTTACAAGAGTCCACAGTATAACAGCAAGGATCACTGCCAGGGATTTTCTTTTCAGTTAATTATAAAACAGAGCTCTTGCTTTTTGTCTTCATCCCATCCGAACGTAGAACAGTTTCTGGAAGAGCAGTCTATTGTCTCCAATATTCACTGGTATTAGCTGTACCAGCCACTAGATGTCACTGATAATTCATTCAACAACTAACAGTTTTCATCAGTATCATTCTAGTTTTGCAGAATCTGTATAAGCTATTTGCTTCTCGTAGGCCCTGTAAAATACTGTGACCCTGAGCTAAGGTCAGGCAGGTGTACCTTCTGCCAGGTTAATTACTTTATTTGACCAGCAGATAGACCTGATCAAAAAAGCCAAGCATCCCTCACTGATAGATTAAATCACAGATGTTGGGCCAGATTACTCCTGGGGGAATTGTGCACTGCTGCACATGTGTAGAATTCATGTCCCCTGCAGATTTTTTTCTATTCCCAGAAAATACCTTCTGCTGGAGAGGCTCTGCAGTTATGCCTTTTGCCCGCCAGGGGCTGCTGTGGCACCAGAACAGAGAGCAGCTGGCTCACTGTAGCAGCCTGAGCCAGCAGCCGATAAGGACGAGGAAAGGCTACATTCCTCATAGCACTGTGCCCCCGGGGTTCAGGTGAGGAGGCACGGGATATGGGGAGACTAGATCTGCCAAAGGGATGTAGGCTCAGCATTGTAGCATCTAACATTTAGGGTCCTTGCCACCCAGTAGAATCCACAGCCACAGTGGATCGTTAGTGCTGGGCTCAGGAAACAAGCACAGAGTGGTGGGATCGCATCATGATGCATGTATGAGATGTTGAGCAGTGGTGGCGGAACTGTGTGTGGAGCTCAACCCCGCACTACAGTGCAAGGACATGAGAATGAGAGCTGCCCTCACTGCGGAAAAGCGAGTGGCGATACTGTGCGGAAGCTGGCAACTCCAGACTGCTTTCTCCATGGACTTGCAGGTGCTGGTGGATCAGCGGAGCTGTTTCACTGACATCAATATGGGGTGGTCAGGGAAGGTGCATGATGCGCGACTCTTTCTGAACAATGAACTGTACAGAAAGCTGCACTCTGGGCCTTTCTATCCAAACCAGAAGATTCCAATGTGGGATGTGGAAATACCATAGTGATCCTTGGAGACCATGCCTACCCCTTGCTTTCGCGATTCATGAAGCCTTACACGGAGAACCTAGACATCAGCAAGGGGAGCTTCAGCAACAGGCTCAGCAGATGCTGCATGTGCCTTTGGCCAATTAAAAGGTCTCTGGTGCTGTCTTTTTAGCTGGTTATATCTCAGTGAAGAAAATATTCTGATGGTCATTGTGGCCTGCTGTTCTCTGCCCAATATTTGCGAAGTGAAGGGGGAAAAGTTTCCCCAGGGGTGGACTGCTGAGGTTTTTGGGTAAGATCTGAAGTATATTTTAACCTGGATTGTGTGTCTGGTTCTTTGGAACTGGAAGAACCTAATCATTTATCACAGAACTCTGATTTGTCTAGGTGAAGCATGAAGGGCTAGGGGTCCTGAAGGGGACCATCTGTGGCTTCATAATAACTGGTGTAGTATTTTGGACGCACACATTTGTTACTGGCTTGGTAAATCTTATGATAGATTATATCGCCAGTTTGGGGTACATATTTCCTGGCAGTCTGACCTGAGATTTGCACTCTTAGCTGTGTCCCATACCAGAGACATACCCTTTTCTAGGCTGAACAGTCCCAGTCTTTTTAATCTCACCTCATATGGAAGCTGTTCCATACCCCTAGTCATTTTTCTTGGCTTTCTCTCCCATTTTTCCAGTTCTAATATATCTTTTTTTGAGATTGGGTGACCAAAATGGCCCGCAGTATTCAAGATATGGGTGTACCGTGGATTTATGTTGTTATATTTTCTGTCTTACTGTCTGTCCCTTTCCTAATGGGGTTGGACAAACATCTGTCAGGGTTGGTCTTGGTTTACTTGGTCATGCCTCAGTGCAGGGGGCTGGACTTGATGACCTCTCCAGGTTCCTTCCAGCCTGACATTTCTGTGTTTCGATGACTCTCTTTTGGAGCCCCCTGCTGGGGAGGGACAATGGGACCCCCAGCCTCCCATGGAGCCCCCTGCTGCGGAGGGACAATGGGACCCCCAGCCTCCCATGGAGCCCCCTGCTGGGGAAGGGCAAAGGGAACAGGGAGGTGGGGACCACCTGCCCAGAGGGGTTGGTAACTGGCCTCCCCTGCAGCCAGTCACTATAACGCGGGTGCTGAGCTGTTTTGATTCCCATTGGCTGCGGTGTGTTCTCTCCACCTACAATGGCCTCCATGGAAGCTGAGGGGCCTCATAGACTTCAAGGCCAAGAAGGGACTATTGTGATCATCTAGTCTGAGCCTCTTGCACATGGCAGGCCCCTTCCCTCACCCCCCCCCCCCACTCATGTTATAGACCCCCAACCTCTGGCTGAGTTACTGAAGTCCTCCAACCCTGACTGAAAGACTTCAAGTTACAGAGGATCCACCATGTACTGTAGTTCAAACTTGCAAGCATCCTGTGCCCCAGGCTGCAGAGGAAGGCAAAAAACCCGCAGGGTCTCTGCCAATCTGACCCGGGGGAAATTCCTTCCCCACCCCAAATCTGGTTAGTTTGTGCTTAGTTTCCAGCAAAATGTTAAATCTTGTGGTTTAACAAAGCACCAGAGGGCTTGGAAGCTAGGTGGGTGCCAGGCCAGTCTGGGAAGGTTCTGGGGTGAGTTCACCCTCAGGCAGCGGGCAGCACTAGGCCAGTGCCCCTTGAACTCCCCTGCACCCACCAAAGTGGGGACAATGTGGGGCTGATGTGGGGGTCGAGCCCTCATGCTGGTGAATGAGGTGTAGGCAGTATCCCAGGGAAAGAGGCTGCCTCAGCCGGGGGATGTCCTGTGGCACAGAAGGTCTGACAGTTCTTGGCTGCTGTGATCTCTCCAGCATGCTGCTAGCAGCAAAGCGCTGTGTTAAGTGACTCACACTAGAGTCAGCCAAGCTGTCTGCTGGCACAATGGCCCATTAATTCCTCTTCACGCCGTCCCTCTTGCTATTTGTATTGGCTGGGTGCACGATTTGCTGGACTAGCTACAGGAACCAGCGCTCTGTGTGAGAAATGGCCTGCTTGTGCCAATGAAAACTGTTCTTCCAAGTCACTGTGCCTCGAGCTATGAACCACATCAACGAAAAATTATCTACAAAATGGTACCAGTCTGGCGCACACACTGAGCTGTGATCGCACCCTTCACATGGCTCTTCCCTTTTAATGATCAGAACTCACTGATAGTTCTTAGGCTACTGCCATGTGAAGCGCCTCAGTCTCCTTCGGTCATCCGGGTGCAGTTGTGCCGTGGGGCACAGCCATTTTCATTGCTGGAGGTAGCACCAATAGTGCTGGTCCAGGCTGTAGCAAAGCAATGGTGAATGTTTCTAGCTCAGGTAAACTGCGCATGAGGCAATCTCTAAAATCCAAAGAATGGCCTCCTCCGGTTCTTATTATTTTTATGGCAGCATCACTGAGCTTCAACTGAGATCAGGGCCCCGTTCTGCTCTCAGGGCTTCTCATACGTCTTTTGCTGGGACCCTCTTTGAAAATATTTCAGGCTATAACGACCCCTCCATGCAATGCCACCCTTACCGGCATGTATGGAGGCTGACAGCTTGTGACCCTTCCATAATAACCTTCCGACCCCCAGTTTGAGAACTGCTGTGCTAGATGCTATACAAAGAGGAAGAAATAGTCCCTTTTCTGGAGAATTAAGTAAAGAAGGGAAGGGTTATTAACCCTATTGGATGGATGGGGAATTGAGGGAGATCAAGGGCTAGTCTGCACTTAAAACTTGTGGCGGACAGCATAGCCCTATCTGTGTTACCAGAGCTGGGCAAATCATTCCTAGGCAGTAAGTCAGGAGACAAACTTTCCCTCTTCTCAGATTGTATAAGAGCAGATTGCAAAAGCCTCGTTATTAGTCACACATTTCTTCAATGAATAATTCTGCGTCCTCAGATCATCTGTGAACCGCAAACATTTGCAAACTGCATGTTACACAGTGTGCTTCAATTGCACGAGCTACAAGGTACAGTCTGTTACCTCCCAGGGCAACTTCAGAACCTAACAACAGAGCTGGAAATGCAGTTTGGAATCTACTCTGCATTTCAAACTACAACCTCAGCAGGAAAAGGCTCTATCAACAATCCGCTGCATAAGCTAGCGAATCACTTTGCCTCTTGGGCTTTAGTTTTCTCCTCAGTGGAAAGGGGATGATTGCCTAGCTTTATCAAGTGCTTTGAAAGCGATGTGTGGTAAAAAACCTAAGGCCACGTCTACATTACAAACTTGGGTCAACACAAGTTACGTTGGCACAGAGCTGCCAATGTTTGTGTATCACTTGGGTGTGTGCATACTTGGCTGGGTGCATCAACACTGTGCGTACTCTCCAGGAGCACTGGTGTGGATGCAAGATAGGTATCCCAGTGTGCCACAAACTGCCATCTGATGCAATGCCTTTTGGGGAGTTGTTGCAATGTGTTGTGGGGTGGAAATGACTCACCCAGGGATCTAGGGGTCAAGTTCCCAAAATACAACTTTCTCTCCCCTAAAGCCATCCATTTCCCATAATTTTCATGCCTTTTAAAAAATATCTCACAAGCCCACACAGCACATTTCAGTGGTTGCCATCTCTGACAGACGCATGGAGTCCTCAGAGCTTTGCACTATTCTCATGAACATTGCAAATACAGGATGTACAATCCTCTGGTATGTACAGGCTCACGGGAGGTACTGTGGCAACAGGGGATATGATGATTTCTTCGAGAACAGTTTTCTGAGGGACACAGCGAAAACAATTCAGGGTAATTGTTGGTGTTCATGAAGCAGCCGCAGATGGTGGAGTGTCACTTCTAGGCCCGAGAAAAGAGCACTGGCTGGCAGGATCACATCGTAATGCAGGTTTGGGATGACGAACTGTGGCTGCAGAACTTTCAGATGCCAACAGCCACATACCTGGATCAGGGTGCTGAGCTCGCCCCAGCCCTGCAGCACAGGGACACCCGAACGAGAGCTGAATCAACAGTGGAGAAATGAGAGGTGATTGCACCCTGGAAGCTTGCAATGCCGGATTGCTGCTGGTCAGTGGGCAACTGCTTTGGAGGTGGAAAATCGACAATGGAGACTGTAGTCATGCATGTGCGCAGGACCATTAATCATCTGCTACCATGGGTGGCACGTGTATCCCCTCATTCAGGGAGGCTAGCCCATGGCCCCCGTCACTTCTGCCCCCTCTCTCAATGACCCTGAACCCCTTATCGTGGCTGGAGGAGCCCTGCCCCAGCCTCAGCCCCACCCCAGCCTGCCAACTGGTGATAGCTGCCTGCTGTGTCCTGCATATTATCAGTGAGCAAAAGGGGGAAAGCTGCCTGAGATGGGGCTTAACTCTCATCACCCACAAGGAAAGGGAAAGAACCCCAGTAAGTCATGCTCCACACTGGGGGGGGGGGTGGATTAACTAACGGCCTCCTGGAAAGAGAACTAGGCCTTATAAGTAGACTGAGAGAGCTCAGTTGGGATGAGTGTCTGTGGTAGAGGCAGACCTTGGGGCAGGGTTTAACCAGACAGGTGACAGCAGAGGAAGGACACCATGGCAGCAGCTTAGGGTAGAATTACAAGGGAATTGTTTGTGCTGTCCTGGAGGGGGTTTGACTTTTATGTGACCTGGCCACAGGGCCAAGCCCCAGACACCCAGAGGGGAGTTAAGAGAAGATACAGATCTGAGGGAGAGCCCACTAGGGATGGCGGAGATGAAGACACCCTGCTACACCACATCCAGGCAAAAAGGGTGGAGGTGAGGGTGCATGCTTTCTGGTGGTAACAGAAGTGGGATTCGGAGACACCTCTCGCAAGGAAGGAGGGAGGGATCAAGTCCCTTAAGGGAGAGCATAAGGCCTTTTTTGGGAGTGGAGAAGATGGATGACATAGTCTACATGCTGGCAGCCCAATCAGAAGAGATGTTTGCTCTTTTGTTGCACCTTTTACAAGGGCAACAACAGCAGCAAGAGGCTTAACAGAACATTTCCTGCAATGCCTAGAAAAGTGGAGCCCAGGGACCAGGGCAGTTTCAGAAGAGAATTCTGCCAAACTTGGGGGGGGAAGCTCAATTGCCCTATTGAGCTTTGTCTGACAGACAGGCGAGGTCATACACAAGGTCCTGCCTAGCCAGGGGCTTCTGCCCACGAAAGCTTATGCCCAAATAATGGTAAAACAAACCATTCTGGATAGACTGGGATTGACCCCAGAAGCGTACTGCCACCAGTTTAGGACAGAGCCTTTCTCACAGGAAATACGTTCTAGAGTGGCTGCACAATGTTTGCGAGACCTAGCGACATGAAGGTTGCAGTTTGACACCAACTCATTAGAGCAGGTGCTGGACCTTATAGGCTAGAACAATTCCTCAGGGCCTTGCCTGCTGGAGATTGGGTCTGAAGATTTCAGATACTTTCTACTGATGAGACCATGGTAAAGGCAGAATCTTATGGAAGCTGATAATGACAAGCCATCCTAATGAGGGATAAGGTCAAGGGGACCGTTCCAAGGGAGGCAAGGGGTCAGGGAATTCTGGCCCTGAGGGCAGCAAGAAGGGCAGTTTTAAAGGCGGATAGTTTTTAGTTTCCATGACCCCTGGGCAGTGCAGTTTACAATTGTGACTGCAGTGGTCACTGTCATAGGGAATGGGGCATTGTGAGACAGCTGCTGGAGGACTGATAGGGTTGACTCAGATCACGCTGTGTCCACACTTGACTGCATCAACCACAGTAGGTTGACCCTGGCTCTAAACCATTCAGGAAGGTGATTTTATTGCATTGCTGTAATGGACACTTATGTAGGCTGGAGGCAAAATTGAGTGTAGACACATGCACAAATAGGTTGATGCAAGGCAACTTATGTTGACCTAACTTTGTAGCGTAGACCAGGCCTAAGTATTATTAGTATATTTTGTGGCATGCAAAACACAATCCTTTCTTCACTATTTTTGCTGATAAAAGCTCAAACACTTGTGGATCATGAATGCAAGCAAATGAAATTCACTTTTGAATCCAAGTGAATATTTCTGGACAGCTTTTTCCACAAGATACTATGGTCAAACATTTTGATACCAACAGACAAAAGACGTGGTGTAAAAGTGGAAAGAATTCCCGTTCCTATCAGAAAATAGCTAATATGTGTGTTTCAGTACAATTAAGAACATTTTCTGTCTCCCTCACTGTAAGCTCCAAATGCCGCTGGCCAACAAGTTTTTTTCCACTGTAGAAGGGAAGCAGTGATGCTAGTGGCAAAGCGGGGAATGGAGTACCAGGACCCCTGGCTTCAGTTCCTTGCTCTGCCATTATTTCACTGTGCACCTTGGGCCACTCAGTGAGGGCCAGATTCCTCGCTAGAGTAAATGGACGTAGTTCTATTGTAGTTGATGGATGAGGAGCTGACGACGCCCTGGAAAAGAGAGACGATAACAAACCAGGATTGGGGGGCTCGGTGTCATGTACTCCTGGTACATAGTAGTTGCAGGGCTGCTACTAGCACATCAGGCTTCTGCATCCAATTTGAACTGGCTACAAGTGTCCATTGGTTGTGGGGAGAGAGACGAGGGATGTGACCTTTGCAGTACACAAGTGCACTCCCGACTGGGGCCGGGACCAGCTCACCT
This sequence comes from Mesoclemmys tuberculata, assembly GCA_007922155.1. NCBI lineage: Eukaryota > Metazoa > Chordata > Testudines > Chelidae > Mesoclemmys > Mesoclemmys tuberculata. The sequence goes on along the minus strand of ML675650.1, from coordinate 5,883,025 downwards.
GAGGAATGTTGCTCACAGCGCCCCCTAGTGACTGAGCCTATAATACAGTTTTAGCACTGCCTTTCATTTTACCTTTCTACCATTGCCATGATGCCCTCTTTACAAGTTCAGGATGTAGCAGTCTGTTAAGTGTCTCTGACTCAGACTGGTTTTCTAATTACATGACCAGAACGTGTAACAACTTGGTCACCTGGCAGTCCAACAGCTGGAACGATTGGCTGTGGTTGCTTTGGAAACCGAGTCGTCTTCTTGTTCTGCATCTGCCATTGGTAGAGTTTGCACTGTTGATTGTTCCTTCTGAAGCACAGTCTGAAGATATTGACAATTTCTGTTGAATTTCCTACTGTAGTTCTTGATCAGACACCTGGGCTGTCCTACAGCTTCATTTCTCCATCCAGTTTGACACAAACGCAGTCACCGGCAGCTCTCTGAGTAACATCTGTTATAAAAGTGTTCATGAGCTCTTTTTGCTTGTTTATCCAATTTGGCTACTCTCTTCATGTCTAGCCACTTTAGAGATAGGTTCTTCTACAAGGTCAGAACAGTAGTTCTGTGTTGTCTTCCCAGCAGCAGTTATGCTGGACTATATCCAGTAGCTGTTACTGATGTTGATCTGTAGCTCAGAAGAGCAAGGCATGGTCCTTCCTGCTGTAGGATTTTCCTGGCTGTCTGTACAGCTCTTTTAGCCTCTCCATTTGCTTGTGGGTAATGTGGGCTGCTAGTGATATGACCAAAACCATATTTTGTTTGGAATGACTCAAATTACACTGTGGTGATTGTGGTTGGTTGTCTGTCACTAGTGGTCCTGGAATACCGAAATCAGCAAAAGTGCACTTCAGTTTCTTGGTAACACTGTGACATGTTATGTTTGTAAAGTTCTTTATTTCTATATGTACTTGAAATAAATTGCCTAGAGAGGTTGTGGAATCTCTGTCATTGGAGACTTTTAAGAGCAGGTTAGACAAACACCTGTCAGGGATGGTCTAAATAATGCTGGGTCCTGCCATGAGTGCAGGGGACTGGACTAGCTGATCTCACGAGGTCCCTTCCAGTCCTACCCTTCTATGATTCTATATAGTCAGCGATGACCAGGTAATGATATTGTGATGCTAGGCCAGAAAAAACTAAGCAACTTTGCAAGTGCATGGCCCAAATCTGATCGTTAAGAGACATATTATAGGAAAATACAATGGTAGTGAGGGTCATTCCTTACAAGCAGACTAGAGCTTGGATATGCAAATGTATGGTAGCTAGTTATTTGATGTTGTTTACATATATCTTGTTATGAGATTAGCAATGTAGATAAACTGCTTTCCTGTCTATCACTGTTCTAGTAACTAAGAACATTTGGGAACATATGAACATTTAGATGGAACTTGAATGGAACAATACTACTGTTTTTATTTCTCTTTGAAATTTAAGTAGTAAATACCTGTGAATAGTTGTAAATGGCCAATTACCTTGTGCTAATGTAAATTGTTACTGGTGTGCTCAGGACATGGGAGATGATACTTCAGAGCCACAAGCAATCATCTGTTCAAGGAGGCACCTGCTGTCAATAAGATATAGGTCAGCCTGCATGGACTAGTGGACTGATCCTTTTTATCTCAAATCTATCCAAGCTTGTCAGGGAAAGTTGGATTGCAAGATTGAGATCCCAGCACTAGCCTGAAATTACCCTGCTAATTCTCATGGGAGAATTTGAACAAATTCTGTGAATGGACTATTTAGTCTTCATTTCTCTGGACTGGATTTCTAACAAAGAAGCTCCAAACAAGGACTGATGACCTCCAAGCTGTTTGGGTAATTTTAGAGACTTTGCAATTTAAGAACTTTGCAACTCGGTTATCATCTCTACTTTGAAACTGACGTAAGAGCTTTATTTTCATCTGTGTATGTATACTGAGCTTTTAACCATTACTCTCTTTCCTTTAAAAAAAATTAGTTTAGTTAATAAGCATTGGTTTTAAGTGTGTATTTGAGTAAGATCTTAATTATTCATTGACCTGTTTGGTAATGTGTCCAATCATTTGGGGTTGGTAGACCTTTTTTACATATGATGGATAAAGATTTTCAACAATCCCCACCATATCTGACTTGGCTGTCTAGGTGCTAGCCAAAGGGCTGGATAGCTTTACAAAAACTGTGTTTTGTCTACTGAATGACCAGTGAGGTCATCAGAAGCTATTTGTTGCTGGCTTCGTATATCTTATGGAAGAAAAACCACCAATATTTAGGGCTTTGCCAATCCATTCTTTATAGTTCGCCCTATTTAAGCTATCTCAGCATGGCTCCCTTGGAGGCCAACATCACAGATGTCCTCTGAATTTTCATAAATCTGCAGCTAGTCTCTTCCAAGGCCTGTCTGGTAGGGGTGTTGTTATTAAAGGTTCTTTGTGTTGTGTTGGTCTGCTAATTCTGCAGATTCTTTATTCTTTGTGTCTCTGCTGATGCCTGGCCACCACACTGACTGACTGGCCCATTCATGGCATTTAGTTAGTCCTTGATGTCCTTCATGGATGAGGTTTAGGTTTCTCTCATTGCATTTGGAATTACAATGGAATTGCACATGATCATGAGTCCATTTGACTTGCTTAATTGTCCACAGACTGCACAGTAGTCTCTTGTTGCTTCCTTAGTGTCCTTTAGATACTTGGGCCAGCTGGCCCTAATGTAGTTTAGAACTCATTGTTCTAAACTAGAATCTAAACTAGAATCTCATGTGTCTGAGATTGCTTTCGGTAGCTGGACCGCTACTGGCCTGTATACATCCACAGCATCCATGTACGCCTTTTCATAATCTTCCAGCTCACAGGTAGCTGAGCGCAATGCTAGGCTCTGTGACAGAGTGTCCACTACTACCAGATTTTTCCCCAGGAACATATTTAGCAATTGGATTAAATCACATTAACCTTCAAAAGACATTGGCATCTCAGCGATGCTTGATCTTGACCTTTTTCCCTTGATGAGGGCTACAAGCAGTTTATGGTCTGTTATCAGTGTAAATGAATCCAATACACACAGGTCTCTGTAAAAGTTCTCTCATGCCTATGCTTGCCAGACGCTGCTTTTCAATCTGTGCAAATCGTTTTTCTGCTTCCGTAAGTGTGCGAGAACAGAATGCAGCTGGCTTCCACTCAGAGCCATTTTGTTGCAACAATACTCCCCCTGGGCCATAGCTGCTTATGTCCATACTGATCATCATGGGTTTGTTCACATCATGGTAGTTGAGAATTGGAGCTGTTGAGATCATGTCTTTCCCCCTTTTGTGCCCGGTAGATTGGAGTGCCGCTACTAGCATGACAGGCTCCTGTGCCAGATTTGGACTGGAACAGAGCTTCCATCATGGAGAGAGATGCATTCTCTTCGAGATACTTCACTGCACAGCCTGGCAGTGGCGGTTGCCGCCTCTCAGATAAGGCAAACACATGCTGCCACCTTGTGACTGAATATTACAACCCCGTTTTAGCGTTGCATCACCCTGGGCACTTTAAATGGGTGTCATGAAATAAACCTCGTGCTCTGTGCAGATCTCAGAGATCTGCAGCAGAAGCGGCTGTGTGAGGGTTCGGGGACTCCCTAGTCCCTGGCCCCCCCTGTGGCAGCCAGGATCCTGGCTCTGCTTACCAGCAGCACTTGCTCTTCCACTAGAGGGGAAAGTGCTGCTGGTTTCACAGGACTGCAGCTGCCCCCCCAGGGGTACAGCCTCCCAGAGCGCTGGGAGCTGCAGCAATGACGCAGTGCTGGGGCCTCCATAGGATTTGAGGTGGAGCAACCTGTTGCTTTCTGTCCCTTGGTGTGCCCCATGGAGCAGTTCCCTTACGTGCCAAATACTGCTACTTCGGCAGCCTGCGGTAGAAAGACCTGTAAAAGCCTGCAGGGAAGCCAGGGGAGCGGTGGGCTCTCAGCGCTCGGCAGTCAGAGCTCTGTCTGTCATGGCTTCTCTCATGCTCAGCTCCATGTCCATTCCTAACCCCTGCTGTGCTGCTTCCCTCCTCTCTCTCCCACCTGGGGTATTTCAGGGGGGCAGCGATCTGGGAATGCAGGAGAGGAGGAGGGCTGCTCTTACCTCCCCTGGAGTGGCTCAGGGCTGGCTCCAATGAAGCCAATACAAAGCGAGTGTTCGTGGATGGGGAAGCAGGTGCACAGCTTGTGTGGATTAGTTTGTGAAGAGGCCTGTAGGGAGGACAAATGCTGTAAACACAGACAGCCAAAATGTGTGTAAGACTTAAACAGCCCTCCCCAGAGCAGGGGTCGAACACACCCAAGGGAGGGGCTGGGTTCCATGCTTATCGTGGGCACTGAGCTGGGCATCAGTTTAGGACTAAATACTCCTCTCAGCCCCTGGCAGAGCCCCCTGATGCTGAGGGAGCTGTCTCAGAACCAGTGGTGGATTTAGAGTTAGTGGGGGACTGGGCGCAGCTTCATTTTCAGGACCTAGTCAAGGAAAAGAACATTCTCTCTCATCTCCCCCCCGTTTTCCATTCTCATAGACTCATAGGTCAGAAGGGACCAATATGATCATCTAGTCTGACCTCCTGCACAAGGCAGGCCACAAAACCCTACCCATACACATTTATAACAACCCCGAACCCATGACTGAGTTATTGAAATCCTCAAAAGTAAGATTTGAAGACCTCAAGCTGCAGGGAATCGATCAGCAAGCAACCCATGCCCCACGCTGCGGAGGAAGGTGAAAAACCTCCGGGGCCTCTGCCAATCCGCCCCAGAGGAAAATTCCTTCCTGACCCCAAATATGGCGATCAGCTAAACCCCGAGCATGTGGGCAAGACTCACCAGCCAGCACCCAAAAAGGAATTCTCTGCAATAACTCAGTTCCCATCCCATCCAACATTCCCACAGACCATTAAGCAGACTTATCTGCCGATAATCCAAATCAATTGCTCAAATTAAACTATCCCATCATAACATCCCCTCCATATACTTATCAAGCTTAGTCTTAAAGCAAGATAAGTCATTTGCCCCCACTACTTCCCTCGGAAGGCTGTTCCAGA
>ML675650.1:5804113-5873010 GCA_007922155.1 Mesoclemmys tuberculata | reverse complement strand
TAGACCCGCACCCTCAGCTATTAGACACTCTCTGCGTGACAGCAGCGTGAGGAGTGGGTAAGCCCTGAGTTATGTACTGACCTGGCTGCGTGGCTGATCTCTTGGCATTGGAAGGACCCTTTGTTTGATTCACTTGGTTTTCAGTAACCCCTCCTCATAAAGCCTAGTGTCTGGATGGTGAAACAAGGGCTGGGGTAGCTAAGGAGATTGCATTGCTGACTCCTTGTTAGCCGGTGCAGTGAGAAGGCGGTTTACTTTTGTTGCTGGCTGGGTATGTCTTATGGAAGAAGAGCCACCCGTTTGGGATGGTTTCCTCAGATGTGCCCCACTGAGGGCCGGTGACGGGAGTCTGACTTGTGATTGCTGAATGCCCGAGGTCGGTGACACTGTGGCGGGGGGTGGGAGGGGAAGTGGGGGAGTGCTGGAGACAGAATGGGGAGCTGATAAAGTGGGAAAGAAAGGGCAAAAAGGTAATAGTTGTTAGTTAAAACCATTAGTTAAAATTAAAACCATTACAGTCCAGCACTTTGTACTTAAATCCATGGAAATATGCCCCTTCTATCATGGCATGGAACAAATGCCCCCACTGCCTGCCCAGGTTCTTGCTCACCTACCTTAGTTACATGTATGGCAGAGGCTTCAGCGTGATGTGCAAATGAGGTAAGCGCTTCCTAATGGGCTGTCACAAGCCATTGTTTGTTCTTCACTGAATCAGGAGTAAAACAGCAGCAGCAGCAACTGGTATTTGTGTCAGACTCGCCTTACCTAGGGCAGAGCGCTGGACTGAAATGTCTCTGCTGTTCTCTCGTGCCGCCAACGCCAGGGCCCACCTCCCTGTCCCTGGGGTATTTACACCAAACCCCAGTTCCCCCTGGCCATGGCAGCTTTGTGACAGGAGGTGGGCGAAACCAGAGCCCGTTGCTTGCCCTGAAGCCTAGTGCACGGCTAACTGGAGCGGGGAGATGTGGTTCCAGGCCTGCGCAGCTCTGCCCAGCCTAGCACCTACAAAGTGCCATGTGCCCGTGGTGACACGGACTAGCTGCCAGGGGCAGGCGGGATTGTGCCTGGGCCAGGTTGCCCGTGCTGCTGTGGAGACAGCTCAGTTTAGGCGACAGCTCGAGCAGCGCAAACACGGATTTGGTGAGGCAAGCTGGGAATCACTCTTCCTGGCATTGAGTCGGATTTACTCCGGGGCCCAGACGTCAGCTGTCTGCTCCCCCAGCCGCTGAGAGCCAGCCCTCTGAACTCTCATGCTCTTTCCTGTCTTTTGGAGTCGTGATCTTCTCAATGCCCCTGCTGCCTTCTTGGCCCCACCATCCTTCCCTGGGCACCAGAGCCAGGCCAGACGGTGCTGCCCAGCCTGTCGGCACAGGATGCTCCACTGTCCTGGGCCCTACAGCCCTGGAGCACTGTTTACTCCAGCTCTACCTGGCTTGACCGGTGAGCCGCTTTGTGTTGACAGGCACCCGAGCCCCTGGGAAATTGGGATCCTCCCCCCTTATCACAAGCTCCCCTTCCTCCCTCCTGTTTAACAGTAAAGCTCCAGCCAGCAGGTCTGGAGACACTGCAATGTCCTCCCTCCCCAGAATGGGAGCTTCCCACTCCCCACTCGAGCTGGAGCAGCAGAGAGGGAGGCCCGGAGGGAGTCAGCGCAGTGTGTGGGATGGCCCCAGGGTTTCTGTCCGGACCCTGTGGCACTGCAGAGGGTGTCGGCTCTGTGCGGGCTCAGGCCTGGTTGTCTCTGACCTGTACGAGGCTCTTTTCTCCTCTCTTTGGGCTTCCCAGGCACTCAGAGCAGAGCAGCCCTTCCTTAGCCGTCCCTGAGTCAGTGGCCGTGGAGGGATGGGCCAGGCCGGCGGCTGGGTGACTGCCAGGAGTGCTGGGTTCAAGTCCAGCTTTCCACCAGGCTCTGCGTGACCTTGGCAAGCCGCTTCCAGTGAGATTTTTGAAAGTGTTTCTGCAGGCTAGGTGCCCTGCTCCCACTGCTGGCCACTCGCTTAGCAGTTTGGAGGGTCCCACTGTTAGGCTCTCTTCCCTGTCTGTAGAAATGGATTAAAGTACGTCTCTGGCCCCCGAAGCACCACCAGCCCACGCCACAGTCCCGCCCCCAGGCCCCGGAGCGCTGCCGGCCTGCGCCGTCCCCAGGCTGGCTGGTCAGCCCTAGGCCCCGGAGTGCCCCAGCACCAGCCCACCCCCAGGCTGGCCGGGGGCTGGCCCGCCTCCACTGCTGGAGTGGGTGTCTCTGTGGTCTGGTCTATGACCCACTGCCCTTGGTGGAGTGCTGCTTTTGGCCTGGCCAGCTGCACTGGGTGGTGGGACTGGATAATCCTGCGGACCTGGCATGACCAGAGTGAGTGAGACCCTCTGGAGTTTCTCTCCCGTCGGCACAGTGCGGCCGTACGAGCCACCTTACGGCTGTGCCACAGTTAGGTCACAGTGTAGACATGGCCTACGTCTGTTTCCTTCTCCAGTCTCTGTTCTTTGCTAAATCAGATTTGACATGTTTTGATTACAAACCATTCTAAGTGCTGTGAGCTGTGTGGAGCGGTGACCTGAGGTGGACCTGCTAAGTGGGGGCTCACTGTTTCTTTGGGAGCCTTGGCTCTGTGAACTGTGGAGGTGGCCAGTAGCTCTTGGGCTGGGCACTCCAAGGAGATGCTCCAAGGCCTCAGGGGTTGGTGTTTGCCTATCACTGCCTGTAGAGCAACAGCGAGGCCAGCCGAGAGGGCCAGCTACCAGACGGTGGGGGATTCAGGGAGCTGTCCCCTGGTGGCACAGACATTTCCTCACTCTAAGGGCAGGTGGAAGTGATGTGCCTCACAAGGCTGGGTCCCCCTGGGACACATCAGTGTGGTGTAGTCAGCAGAATCTACACCCCATTGGCTGGTTAGCCAAGGGCCATGCTCCAGGCATTGATATACCAGATAATATAGGCACAGAGAGATCCACAAGTGAGAAGGTTGAAAACAAACAGAAAATAAATTGTAACCTCTTCCTTTATTTATTTAGGGTAAGGAAACCAGAACAAAGATAGTACAAGATGAGTAAATCTAAGTCATGCCAAGTATTACAAAATGCATTTGGAAAAGACTGTGTACTGAAGGCGGCTGAAATGCGACAGGGTAAACTGTGAAGGGGTGAGATCTCTACTCATGGAACATGAGAAGCAGCAAGAAGACCTGAAAAACCTGCCCACAGAGACTGAGGCTAGGCAAGGTGCAGGCTTAGCACGCCAGCCTGGCACCAATCCCAGTGATAAATTAAAAAGTAATAAATCACCAGGATCAGATGGTATCAGCCAAGAGTTCTGAAGGAACTCATATGTGAAATTGCAGAACTACTGAGCGTGGCATGTAACCGATCATTTAAATCCGCCTCCGTACCAGATGACTGGAGGATTTCTAATGTGATGCCAATTTTAAAAAAGGCTCCAGAGGTGATCCTGGCAACTACAGGCCAGCAAGCCTAACATCAGTGCCAGGAAAATTGGTTGGAGCAATAGTAAAGAACAGAATTATCAGACACATAAATGAAGACGACTTGTTGGGGAAGAGTCAGAATTAATGAGAGAGCTGATGAGAATGTGGGCAAAGCTTCAGAAAGACAGCTGCATAACAGCAAGTCACGTGGATACGAAATGAGCCTACTGAGATCAGTAGATGGGAGAGCCAAGCCTTTCCACAGGAATACAGACTACGCAGGCAGAGTGTGCAGCATGGAAATCTCCTTTAATGCTGTCTGTTCCCATTTAGCAAATGTCAGAAGAACTGCTGAGCAGTGGTTCCTCTAGCCTAGTTTTTGCCTTTGAGGTGCACTGCTTTCCCAGGTGTGCTAGGCGGGTAGCTCTGCAAACAGCAGGATTCCCTTCACGTGCACACCTGTGTGACACTCACTAGGAAGGGGTCAGGAGAAGTCCCTTCTAGTCTGCCTGTTCTTCCATTCAAGGTTGGTGGTGCTCAGCATTGTTAGTCTCCAGGATGCTCCAGCTTTCTGTGCATCCAAGCCATGATCAGCCCTCCTAGGCCCTGAGGTCTTGTCTACACTACACATTTCTCACCAATGCATCTGCTGGTGCTCCTAAGCCCCAAGTAGGCAGGCCACTGATAGCTAATAGTATTTTAACCACTGTGCATCTAGTCCTATTGAGCGGGATTAGTGATACAATGGTTGAAAGGCCACAGGCTGATCTACTCTAGTGCTCTCCTGCTGCTACCACCAGGGGAGTGAGGCACTTGATGTGTATCATTTCCCCCAGAGGAGGGTCTGAATTTTTGCAGATTAAAACATTGGGTTTATAGCTCCCCATGTTTCAGCACATTTCAGTGCCAGCCTCCCAGAAACTCTGAGGTCTAGGAATAGAATTCCAATCTGGTAACACACTATAATGTTGTTAGGCTTAATATTTTTCCAGTTTCCGGGCACTGTTTAAAACAGGATAATTCCTTACTCCAGTGCATCCAAAGACCATGGGCAAACTGCTGAGAGGTGAAGCCCCAGCCTTTGCAAACAAAGAAACAGGGATATTATTTTTTCCAACCAACTCCCCAAAGACAAATGAATTCAATCGCCCCTTTTATTTTGGCTTTCATGCTTTTCTGGATTACGACAAACACAACATGGGGGAGAGGTGAGAACTCTTTCTCTGACTAGGGGCTTTTCTTGTAGGTCACGTATCTCTTAGCCCAGGAATTTCAGGATGGTGAGAGACTCTTTCCCTTCATCCTTGTGTTTTCGTTCATTCTTCACAATATTGCAGACTGATCATTTTGGAGAAAATGCAACAGAAGGATTGCACAATGTAATCAGCACCAAATACAAATTGTGGGCCAGGGGCTGTTAAAATATATCATCAACAGCATCTGTCTCCTCTTAAGACTAATAGAAATGGGAGGAGCCACTGAAGACTGAGGTGCTATCCAGACATTTCTAGGGGAGAGAAGATTTGCTAGTTTAAGAATTCACCTTTGTAGTTTTCCCCAGCATGGATACAGTAACCTTCAGTGGTGTCAGGACTGGAAATCATTTCCCATTTGGAAGTGCATGTACATGCCTGTGACGTGGAGGGCCAGGGTTTGGAAACAATCATTAAGTCTTAATCAAAATAAGCATTGATTGAAACCATGCACCATGATTCATTCTTCTGGAGGAGCTGCCAATGGGTCCTGGAGCTGAGCGAGGCCCAGAACGGGGGGCGAAAGCCAAGGCCACTGCGGGAATGGGCGCTGTGCTAAGGAGTGCTCCTGACGTCTGTGAAATAATAATGAAAAGGGAAGACTTGGAAACTGTGCCACGGCCAGGGAAAATAGCTGACTCAGCCACATCGCTGCTGCTCTGCGGTAGATTCCTCCCAGTAACTGAGACATCCTAGAATGGCTCATGCCGGGTGTCCAAAATGGCGCCATCTGCGTTGCCACTAGGGCCAGATCTGGCAGCCAACCAGCACCCGGTTAAAAGTTGCCCTGTACGTGGGATCTAACCCCCACCCAATAAGCAGGTGAACCCCTTGGGCAGTCCAGGGACAGCTCGATCCAATCCCTGGTGTAACGTGGCTGAGGCAGAGCCCGGTATAACAGGATGCCCTCCTCGGTTACAGAGCTAGTTGAGTAGGACCAAAGCATTCCCATCCTAGGTGGGTGCAGCTGTATTTCTTTAGCAATCGCTGTACCCTGCTACCTGGAGAGGGGGTGTCTGTCACACACTCCCTGGCCTGGCTGCCTTTGCCAGCTGTCTGTCCCTTGAAATTGTCTCTCATTTGTTGAGCTACACGCAATGAAAAGCAGGTGTGAGCTGGGCATAGCTCCCTTCCACGGGCCTGTCTGTGCTGGCACCCACTGGGATGGAGGCTGCATGGGAAGCAAAAAGGAAAACAGGCCTTCTGAGCTCAGCCCGTTTCGCCCAGCCCGGTCTCCTGTCTCTGACAGGGCCAGCGCCAGCTGTTCAGAGGACCGCACAACAATCCCAGTAATCTGCAGTAATCTGCTTGGTGCCCCCGCCTGTAACCGGTCCCTTGGGAGTGACCCCTTTAGAGTGTTGGGCCCCAGGGACCCGCACAGTTCCACGGGACAGGCCTGCGGCCCCTGTGATTCCAAAACGGGGCCTTCCAGTGCCAGCAATCCCTACCACCAGGCTCTGGCTGGAGCCTGGGCTGTAGGACCCTGCAAGCTGGGACTGTCCCAGAGCTGGGCTGCTGTGGAACCCATAGTCTACAGGACAACTAAGCAGATGGAGTTAGCACGGGCCCACTGCAGGTGTCTCACTGGGTGTCTTTGAGGCTTTCCGCAATGAGTCCAGCCAAGCCAGACTCCTGCAGGAGATTTGTACCTCCCCTTCAGGCCGCGGTGCTTTCGGTGAGTATTTGCAGTGACGCCAGGCAGCCTTTCCACAGCACAGTAACACTTTCTTAGTCACCTGGCCTACAGCCTGCAAAAGTGCTTAGGTTAGCACAGAGGAGCAGCGGTTAAGACACAGTCCATCTCCCTTCAGGAGCTGCTGTAGCAACTCTCTGTGTTTCCTTTCTCTGGCCCGGTCTACACTTACCTTGGCGATTCGGCGGCAGTCGACAGGAGATACGCAAGTGACGTAAATCACTTGCGTATCTCCCGTTGACTTTGCAGCGTCTCCTCCGTGCGCCGTCCACACTGCACTGCGTCAAAGAGAACAGCGCTCCCTTCGATGCAGCGCTACGCCACTTATCGGGGTGGTTTTCCTGCGTCGCTTGCTGGATCGACTGAGCGCGTCTACACAGACCACGCAGTCAATCCAGAGCAATCGATGTGCCGCCATCAGTGTAAACCCAGCCTAAGTCTCTGTTCCCTTGTCTTAGTCCCAGGGGAGAGCCCTATGTCTTTGTGAGCTCAGCTCTCAATACAGCCACTTTTCCCCTGTGTTCTCCAGCTGGGGACTTTTGTTTCCCTGCAGAGAGGTGGAAACAATCCCTTCTATTGAATGTTTGTATCCTATCCAGTGTATTAGTGGATGATCCTTTTGGAACTTCACTAAACGTTGAGTTCCAATAATATATTGTGGCCATGAGTTCCACAAGCTAATGGTGCCTTTTGTGAAAAGTCATTCTTTTTTTTTATCCGATTTCAATTTGTTACCTTTCAGTTTCATTGGCTGTCTTTTTGTTGTTATGCTATGAGCAGGTAAAAAATAGCAGAAATCCATTAATCTTTTTCACCCTACACATTGTTTCATAAATCTTGGTCACCCACTGTTCTACACTAAACAGTCCTCGTCTTTTCAGCAATCCCCTCATGTGGAAATCACTTTTCAGACCACTGATTCTCTCTGTCCTTGTCCCTGAAGCTGTTCCATTTCTGCACTCTCCTTTTTGAGACTGAGCGGCCAGATGGAAGCGAACCAGTCATTTGATCCTGATGTGGTGGTATTGCCTCATACATCTGAACATGTTAGTTAGTGTCTTTGACAGCTGCTGCACAAAGGGTGGAGGCTTTTCTATGAGCCGGGTCCATCTATGGAGAAGGATCAGAGTTTACTGTAAGCCAATATGTAATAAATAGCCCTCGCCAAAGTGGAGCTGGTTTAAAGGTACAGCCCTACAGGTCTCCTGCTGCCGTGATCCATGGCTGAGTTGTAGCCCCGGGAGATCATTATGCCCTCTGGCATGCCGGCTCACATGCTTGCATGCACATGGCCAGGTCAGAATACTTTGTGTCTGAGGACTGGCAGGAATTTCTGCCCAATCGTGACTCCACTAGGATGCGGCTTTCCTCCTGTAGGTCTGCTGGGGGCCGACACACCAGCGTGTTGCATCAGCTGCTCAGGCCTGGGCCCTGACAATGTGCCTCTGAGTGGAACATGGTTCACCTCTCTGCCGTGATGAACAATGCAGCCCAGGCTCCTCAGACATGCAGCCTGCTGGGGTGGAGTGGTTTGCTTTTAATATTAGGCTGAGCAGTCAAGTCTTGCTAAGAGGATACAGCTCTTAGGCACCCCGACAGGCTGCCCCAGGTTGTGAGAGAGGCGGAGCTGGGAATTCATAAGGGACCATTTCAAAAAGCTGTCCTTTCTTCAGATAGCCCCAGCATTTGCAGCCTAGCTCTGTGCATGTGGGACCTGATCACCAGCTGGTGCGAATGAGTGGCACTATGCCAGTTTACCCAGCTGAGGATCTGGCCCTTGTCCCTTGGGACACCTAGCTAGGCCCTTGTGCTCGTTCCCGCAGAAGCAGCCTGAAACACATTCTCTTTCCTGTAAGTCATAGCAAGGCAGCGGACAGTTTTCCAGCTCGTCTCTAAAGAGGGCACAACCCACTGTTTGTGGCGGAGAGCATTTCCTGGCCGGGCACCCCAGCGTAACAGCTTTGTGAGCTGAGCTCACTCAAGAGGGGTTGCACTGTCCTGGCCTAGCATGTGATTACTCCCGAAGGTCACAAGTTCCGTCAGCTGGCGCACTGGTTTCTGTGGCTGCACAGTTCCTGGCTGTGGGGGAGAGGTCCAAGGTCCGGAGGACATATGATATTTTGTTTAGTTAATCAATTTTGATGAAATTCACCAAATAGTCCTACACAGAGCTTGCCAGGATCCTGTCAAATGTGGACCCGGCCTGGAACAGCCTGATTTACAGCTGCCAGCTACATGCCATGCCAGCTGGAGTGCTGGACAAGCCTGTGAGTGACTCTGCCCCTTGGCAGTGAATGGATTGCATTCCTTCAGGCTCCTCGCTGGGCCCTCCCCTCCGTCACAAGCGTAGGGCTAGAGTGTGGCTGTAAGCCATAGCCCCTGCTGGGGTGCAGAGGGTCTGCATGGCAGGGGCAATGGGGCGTGCCAGGGCGGTGCAGGGGAAAAGCGGGAAGTAGGCATTGCCCCAGTCCATTGTGTGGCTGCATTGGGGCCACCCAGATCTTCCTCTGTGTGGGGTGGGGAGCTTAGGGACTGTGAGCTGGCTGCTCCCTCCAAGGAGGGGCAGTGGATGAGTAGGATTTTAGTTGAATTGCAGTCATGGGTACCTCTTGGCAGAAGATCCTTCTTGCAGGGGTGCTGCTTTCCCTTTCTCCTCCTTTCCACTGAACTGGTGGGACTGGCTAGCTCTGGGCAGTGTTGTGTGGTGGGGGAGGGAAGGGAGAGCTGGAATAGAGACAAAGGGCACAGCAGACAACCCAGCTATCTAACGGTCTTTGCAGTGTAGAGAACTCCCCCTGTTGCGTTAAGGCTCTTGTTGGCAGCAGCAGTGCATACGTGGCTGAAAATCCCACAGCTTTTTGGAAAGGCACTGACGGCTGACAGCTGGCCTGAGTCAGACAGATGGGAAGGATCCTGCCAGGAGCCGAAGTGGAGTTTAGAAAGCCCTGGGATGTCTGAGGAGCTGTATGGTATTTGTTTGCATGTGCGCCAGGATAGACGGCCATGATAATCAAGTCGCTCCATGATTCCCAGTGACTGTAAACAAAGCATGCTCGGAGTTCTGTCATGCAGCCTGCCATGTCAGGGAGTAAAAGCAGATTGTCAGGGCTGGCACAGCTTTTCTGTTCAATGCTGACCGTGACCTCCCCTCCCGGCAGATTTCTGTGCCCCTTCTCTGCCTTCCGCACCAAGCCAGAATGGCCCTTGTATGTTTGATTTTAAATCCTTCCTTGCTGAGAGGATGAGGATGAGCCTACTTCCTCTCAGAACTGCCCACTTTGCCCCCTGGGTGGGGCACCCTAATGCAATCTCAAAATCCCTCCGGTCTTCACTTGTTGGGACAGTTTTCAGCCCAAAGACTCCAAGTCCCATTCTTTAAGCCACAGAGACGAAGGGCTCATGAAACCAGGAATTCCATTTCTAGCCCTTACGACTCAGTCTCTGCATGCATTTGTAAATTGTACACAAAATAATTCACTGGACAACAAAGATTTTGCTTCCTGAATACTTTTGGGTATATCTTACAGATTTTGGGCTGCTGATTATGAAAATCACCATGAAATTTCCCTATCACGTACCATTTTTTGAATCGCCCATATTTGTTATTTCAATTAATAATTTAAGTCTATTAAAATGTTGCCGACAATGTAAGCTGAAAAACTTTCTATCTTGTGTCCAAGCATGCCTGGGCATGCAGTGACACTGCACCTAGTGCACGCCACACAACATGCAGTGGGAATGCTAAGGCTTAGGCAGGGCGGATGCTGACAGGACAGGTTTTAGAAAGGCTATAAAAGCATTTCGCACACACCGTTCTATGCATTGCGTTTGTATCAGTTTGCATTCATGTTGATGCACATGCTCTGTGCGCAAAGCATATTGTGTGTACTCACAATAATAAAGCAATTGTATTTTCAGGAGGATTCGTGATAGCAAAATGTCTTGCCAATGTCGCAACAGCCGCGATACGTTCTGTTACATTTGTGGCAAATATATGCTTAAACCTCAAAGACGGAGCATGGCTGCACGTATTAAGAAAGCATATGAGCTCTACTTTGGCTGTAAAATTGGTGATCAGGACAAAGCCTGGGCTCCTCACGTTTGTTGCACAACATGCGCTGTCGATCTTAGAGGTTGGCTCAGAGGTACTCGGAAGTCAGTGCCATTCACTGTCCCGATGATATGGTGAGAGCAGAAGGATCACGTGACAGACTATAACTTCTGTCAGAACAGTGTGTCTAGGTTTCCTGCTAAAAACAAGAAATCCATTGAATACCCCAATCTCCCTTCAGCCATGAGACCTGTGCCGCATGACGACAGTCTTCCAGTACCGAAGCCACGAGGGACATGGAGCCTAGAGGAGGCAGACAAAGATGCCATGATGCACAAGCCAGGAATGGAAAACGACACTGATTCAGATTTTGAACCATTTACGTCGAGTGAGCCTCCTCTGATAACTCAGTCTGAGGTAAATGACCTGGTCAGGGACTTGGGTTTGTCAAAGGCAAAAGCAGAATTACTGGGTTCAAGACTGCAAGGACGGGGTCTGCTGTCACCAGGCACGAACATTTCTGTCTTTCGCAGCCACCAAGAAGATTTGACACAATTCTTTGGTCAGGCTGATAGTCTGTGTTTCTGCACTGACATTGATGGGCTGTTCACTGCTTTGGGTTGCCAGCAAGACCCATAACGATGGCGTATTTTTATTGATTCATCAGTGTTAAGCCTGAAAGCTGTGTTGTTACACAATGGCAATGTCCACCCTTCAATACCAATTGGTTATTGAGTACACATGAAAGAAACCTATGGAAATGTGGAAGTTTTGTTGAAACACATACAGTACAGCAACTACAACTGGAACATCTGTGGTGATCTGAAAGTAGTCGCGCTGCTACTAGGAATGCAGCTCGGATACACCAAGTACTGTTGTTTCATTTGCAAATGGGACAGCCGTGCTAAAGAGTCTCATTACATTAAAAGGATGGGCCACTCCATAAGCAGTTGGTTCCTGGGCAGAAAAGTCTGGCACATAAACCACCTGTAGACCTGACAAAGCTATTTTTGCCTCCTCTTCACATAAAACTCGGACTGATGAAAAATGTTGTGAAAGCGATGAACAAGGAAGGTGAAGGATTTCGATATTTGGGACAGATGTTTCCCAGAATAACTGATGCCAAGATTAAGGAAGGCATTTTTGTTGGTCCACAAATCAAACAGGTCATCAATGACAGGCAGTTCGAAGAACCTCTAGTAGGGCTGGAGAAAATCACATGCAAGGCATTCAAGGATGTTGTTGAAAATTTTCTTGGCAACTACAGAGCACCAAATTAAATGCAACTGGTTGACAACATGCTTCAAGCATACAAAACCATGAAGTGCAACATGTCACTAAAGATTCATTTTCTGCATTTGCATTTAGACTTCTTCCCTGCAAATCTTGGTGCAGTCAGTGACGAGTATGGTAAAAGGTTTCACCAGGACATTGCGATCATGGAAAAACGGTATCAGGGCAACTGGAATCCATCAATGCTGGCTGATTATTGTTGGACACTTAAATGAGAAGCCTCAGACACTGAGTACAGATGAAAATCATCAACGAAACATTTTTAGCTCAGTTGAACTATTGCAAAGCATCAGCACCGTTATGCGATTAAACGCATTACATTCAATAAAGGTCAATTTCTTGTTTCTCCAAATTCCTACATGATACAAGTAGTCTGAAATTATATTTGTATTCAGCTTCAAGTGGTCTAGCATAATCAAAAAAAATGTCTGAGGAAGCAACACTTTCGAAAAAATTTGTTGTCCAGTGAATTTGTCCAAGGTCAGTGAGCAGCAGGGCGAAGAATGGATCCCAGATCTCTCGTGTGCAATGTTTTACCCACTAGCAGTCCTTCCTACCTCTAGATCTCATTTGAGTTTTAGGCAGACTCAAGATCCGGGTCCAGCTTTTGGAGCCATAACAGAACAGGCGAACAGGTGAGCTGCAGTTGAGTGTAGAGTTGGCACAGCTCCTGCTGGGAGCTGAAACCTCTGTGTTCACCTAGCAGCAGACATCAAGGGGGAACTGTATTTATTTATCGAGACCGGAGCATGTTGAAAACACCCCCTTTTCTGACCAGCGGTAACTGAGATGCTTTATGCCAACATACTGCAGCTGGAAAGAACCCCATTTGCCGACTGCAGATTGTGTTTGTGGGTGAGGGGGGAGTGATTCACTTTCAGATCTCATTTTTCATCTGGTATAATATGGCTATTTATGCCATGTCTCCTTCCTACATCAAACCATCATGAATCTCCTTTCCCAGCCCTTTGGAATTAGAGGAATTGGGCCAAAAGGAATCTGATGAGGTTCAACAAGGACAAGATCCTGATCATTCAGTTAGGACACCATCAGTCAGTGGAACCAGAGCTCTGACTCTAGCCTAACTTATTGGTGGTGGTGGACTTTGTTTCTGAAAAGACTCCTTCTGCCAACATCCCCTCCTGCCTTTTATGTGGACCTGCTCTGCCTAACTCCTGGCTAACCGTTCAGCACTTGGCGGGTGTGGTGTTCAAGGCACAGTCGTATGAGACTGCCATACTCCACCTGGAACTCCAGAGAGCCTCTAGCCCAGGGGACTTTCCTCTCCATGGGAAACAGTCAATTTTCTTCCCCGCTTCAGGGAGCAAGTGAAAGGCTACATTTGGGTTGGCTCAGGGTCTAGGAGAGGGCCTCCATTAGACAAACCCAGATGCTTTCGTCTTCTGTTGTTGCCTCACTAATGGCTGCTTTTGAATTTGGGAGTTTTGGACAGGTTCTGTCTCTCTCTTGTCAACGAACGTCTACTTTTACAGAGTGTATTTAGTAGGCCACTGGCTTTAAAATTTAAATACATCTTCCAATTAAAAAGATGACATGATGGCTCTGAAAATGTTGTCATTTCAGGGAAATGCTCATACACAACCTGAGACCCCAGCAGAAAAGGAAATCACCAAACACCAATGGCCAGCGCTGGGGCTGAAATACCACCCGGTCTATAGCATGGATGCTGCAAGGAGGACCACTCTGGAGTGCACTATAGGTGTATGCATGCCAGCATGCATGAAAGCACACACACACACGCCAGAGGGTTTATGGGGAGTAAGGATTCTCCTTATATCTCCACCCCAGTTCATCATCCCTCGTAGAGCTCTCAGGAAAAGGACACTAGGAAAGAAAGACAAGAAAGAACGTAATTTTTCCCTTGTTAGGGGGCCACACACTATGAAATTCTAGCAACATCAGAAGCAAAGTCTATGCCCTAAGTATCAAAAACTGGCTGGAGAGAGCATGGAAAATCTTTGCAATGGAAAAGTTAAGAAATGCAAAAAACCCAAACCACCCCCCCACTGGTCCCCTCCCTTCCCTCTTGAGGCGGCTGTCCTGTGGCCCAGAGGGAAGAACGCCATCCCAGGCACATTGACCTAGGGTGTAAATCTCACACCGAGAGTTATAAGAACGTGAGGGCTGAACAGCCAGCACAAAGCCAGAGCAGCCTGTAGTTCATTGTTGTTCACTCACCACCCAGGCCATGGTGCTGGCTACAAATCCTGACTGGACACTTCTGCACTCATGCCCAGTGGGATTGACACGGGGTGGCTCTGGTAACTCCAGATTAAGGGTACATCTAGCCCCAGTCCTGGGGTGTGAGTGCAGTTTATGTAGACATAGGTGCACCGGTGTTAATCTAGCTAGCTCAGTTACTGGAGCAGTGACGCTACTGCAGCCAGGGCTTCAGCGTGTGTGGGCCACGCCTGCCCCGAACCCTGGGCAATTAGTCACAGAGCAAGCCAGGCTGCCAAAGTGCCACTGCTCTGGAACCTGAGCTAGCTAAATTAACACCAGCTGGGCTATGTCTACATGAGCTGCAATCACCTTATGGCTGCAGTGTAGACACACTAAAGTCACCCAGGTTTCAGCCCCATTATATGTCAGCGTAGTACGACTACATTGGAACTGGAAACATGCTCCCTACGCCAGCGCGAGGGGCTCTATGGCTGCCAGAGCACTAGAGGTCCGTGTGCGGATTGCCTGACTGATCTTACCGGGAATTATAGGAGCTATCAGAGGGCTGTTAACCCCAGCACCTGGAGCCAGCCAGGCCTTTCCCCAAGGTATGTAGCCAGCTGGGCCTTTCCCCAGAATGTGGAGCCAGCTGGGCCGTTCCCTAAGGCATGAAGCGAGCTGGGCTTTTCTCCAGCGCTGGAGCCAGCTAAGCCGTTCCCCAGTGCTGGAGCTAGCTCGGCTGTTCCCCAGAACGTGGAGCTAGCTGGGCCTTTCCCAAGAGCACCTGGAGCCAGCTAAGCCTTCCCCTAGCGTGTGGAGCTAGCTGGGCCTTTCATCATAGCACATGGACCTAGCTGGGCCTTTCCCCAGCAGGTGAAGCCAACTGAGCCTTTCGTCATAGTAATAAAGTTAGCTGGACTTTTCCCTCAGTGCCTGGGGGGTTGGGGGGGCCTTTCCCCCCAGCATGTGGAAGTAGCTAGATTGGAAGAGGCTGGGCATGGGCAACTGATGGGGACCCCGTGTGCCTCGAGGGCTCCCTGTAACTCTCCATAGTCCCTCAGGTTTAGCTTTGAGCTGAGCTGTAAAAAGCCCCAATCTCAGGCAAACGCCTTGATGTTTGTGTTTCATTATAAAGTGACACTCAGGCCAGGGGAGTTTGGGACACTGCCCACATCTGGAGGGAGCTTGGGCCCCATATCAGCATAGGGCTGCCAACAAGGTATTTCACAAATAAGGGCTGATTTTCTTAGCACCCCGCCCCACCCTCCTGATGTTGTGGGGATCACTGGTGTTGTTATTGATATGGTTATTGTGGGCGCTTGATCCTGAAACTAAAACAGAAGCGAGGGTTGGGGGGGAGAGGGGGGTGAACAGTGCAAATCCAACATCAGAGAAAGGTTTGCACCCAACCCTGGAGAAGGGAAACTGCCCCGCCCCACATAGCTCAGACTGGTTAGTGGATGGACGGGACTGATTTGGCGCCCCCCCCCCTTTGCCGCCCCCCAGCCAGTGTTGGCCAGTGGGCCGGGCTGTTATTGGGCATTTGATGAGGGTGAGTGAGGAGACAGGATGAATCAGTGGAACAAGCTGAAAGCAACCCCTAGTTCTGCCGCTTTCTGTGGGCAGGCCCCGTGTGTCGCCCAGGCGAGCTGCACACTAGGACATGCAGCCCCAAGCGTAACCAAGGCAGCAATGCTGCCTGAGACTGCGGAAAGCTGAGACAGTTGCTCACAGGAGGGGAATTGTCCCAGTGTAACCAGTACAGCAATTGCTCTGAGAAGGGGAACTGCCACAAGTGTAGCTAGCAGAGGCTCTCGGCAGATTCAGATTTTCTTCACAACAAGGAGGGCAAGGAATAGACGATGTTTTAACTGACCACTGAGATTCTGACACAAGCCCGTGACTCCAGGATTTGGCGTTCAGACCATGGGTCTGTAGTGCATGTGCCTTAATCTGGCCCTGTTCAATCCCCTGCCGCCTTCTCTTACATGAACAGATGAAATCCGAGCCCAACGTGATACAACCGCTTTTCAAATTGTGCAAATTGCCTAAGAACCCATAGACACTAAAATAAATCGTAAATAACTGGCTGATATCGCTATAGCCCTCCAGTGGCCTGTTTACAAAGCTGGACATTTCTGCCATAGTTTGTATTACACAATCCAAGCTCCTTTACAAACACAGTTTAGTGAATCAGCTTGTATTTACTGGTACTCATCTATATATATTCTTTGATCGTTCAAGAATGTCTAAGAAACCTACAGAAGAGTGGTCACGCAGACAGAGCAACTCAGACAGAGGGAGTGACACCCACATTTTGAGGCTCTGAAACAAAAGTGGGAGACACGCTGGAGCAGTCACTTCTGACCAGGAAATTAGAAATGCACTTTGATCTGCCTGAAACATGCTTTCATTTACTCCTTGGCCAAAGATCCCTGAGACTCTGCCAAAAGGCTCCAAGGCTTAGTTCTTGCTAGGTAAGATATATAGGCAGCTGGCACCGAGGCCTACTGTTTCCCTGACAGCTTGTGTGGTGGAAAATGTGATTAGTGAGCCGTTGCGCCTACATTTCCATTTGTGGATTCACCGGCGAGGGTACTGCGACGTTTGCAAACACTCATCGTGTGCAACTGGGCAAATAAGGTTGCTGCTGTTTGCCATGGCAAGCCTGGTGTGCTGCTATTGCATCATTCCTCCTGTCTGACGGTAGAGTACGTCCCCCTGCCTGTGCGTGCCCCTCCGTGTACAAACTGCCATGTAGAATTATGAAAGGAAGATGAAAGGTTCCCGTCCCCATTGGGTAACCCAGCTGCCCAGGCAACAAATCCTGGTTTAGAAATCTCAGCGGCTAGCCCCAGGGACGTGCAATGTAGCGGGGGTGAGCCTGTGCCTTTTGTGACTGTCACCGTGCAGTGCGAGGGCCCACCGCGGGCACAAGGGCCCAGAGCCCTGTAATGAGCAGGGAGAGGCTGCAGGGAGCACCAGTGGCAACAGTGCTGGAGCCAGGAGCAGCAGCAGCTCGTTAGGGTGTGCACTGGGGCAGTGGGAGCTTGGTGATGGGGAGGAGGGCAACTGCCATGGCAATGAGGTTTGCAATGGACGTGAATCGTGGCCTGGAGCCCCTGGAGCCCCACCCCTCACCCCATCACCTGGCACATGAAATGCTCCTTCTGCGCGTGCCACGCCCTGTACGGTAGCCCCCTTGCCCATCCTGCAGCCCCCCGGATCACTCTGTCGAGACTGAAGGCCTCCCCTAGGCCAAGGACATCCACACACTGACACTGCCTGGGCAGGCCGCACCCTGGCCCCCATGACTCACAGTAGCTGAGAAACCACCAGATTTTCCACATGCTACCTCTAGGTATGGCCCCCAGCTGCCCTCCCCTATTCGCTACTAGTGGCTTCTCCATACAGTGGGGAGCTGCCTTGGTGCAATCACATCCCCAGGTGGGTCCAGCAGCCCCCACTCTTTGTCCTTGCACTGTATCAATACCAGGCCACAGGCCCTAGCACCCCCTCTTCTCTGTAATGCACTCGGCAGCCTCCCCACCCCCGGCTCCTGAGAGGGGCCCAAGGCAGGAACATGCGCTCAGAGCTGTACTTTGCCATTGCCCATGGCTGCTGTTCAAAAATGTGGCGCGATGCCAGCAGCACGAGCGGGGGGCTGGATTTGGGGACACGGGCAGAGCCAAGGCTGGCGGGCTGTTCACACACACACACACACACACACAAAGCAGATGTGTGTGCCGATGCGTGTGGGAGCATGTTCATGTATTTTTTAATGTCACACATCCCTTTAATTTTCTCCTGAGTATGCTCTTGGGCCAGACAGGCTTCTACACCCAGACCTGTACACAGCTTCCAGGGTTTTTATTTTGGGGGAGGGTGGGCTGGGAACTTAGACTATATTTTAACTCTGTTTGCTGCTGGAGGAGGCCCTGTGACTGGGGCAAATATGGAAAGTATGAGTATTTAAAACAAAAGTCAGTTGGGTTTTGTGCCCATAAGCCACCTTGCAGCCTTTCTGCACATTTCTATTCGAATACACCTCATATTGCCTCAGTTCAGGAAACAGAGTAAGCAGCAGCAAGAAGGCAGCTAGCCTCGAGAACTCCTTCCTAGGAAGCAAAAGGCTGCAGTGAGCGAGTGGCTCCAGCTAGTATTTTTACTTCTTGACGCAATTGCTTCCTTCTTCAGCAAGATAGAAAAGGGGAACCGGCCCTGGTGCAAATGTGATTCTGTCAAGAGCTCAAATCTATGCTCCCCCTTCCGGCTCATTCTGCACCAGTTCCAGCCTGAGGGCAGACAGGGAAACCTGCATTGGAGCTCATCACAACCATGTCTAACAGGAAGAAACGTCTGCAGAGAGGAATTCTACAGGGGCACTGTCCTGACGGCCACAGCTGGCAACGGAGCGCTAATCTGACCCAGTAACAGTTTGTCAGCACTCGTGCCAGAACAGTCCTTGATGTGCAAGAGCATGAGAAGGGTCAAACTCTGTGACTAATAACAATTTGCTTGCCCCTGAGCCTGGCTATTGCCTTCAAGCAAAGACCTTTCGCTCTGTGCCAGCTTCTCCTAGCAGAGCTACAGTGATCTCCACCCCAGATCTGTTCCTTTCAGTAAACAGAGGGGAGAAGAAGTAGCTACCTTAGGAACACAGATAACTGCAGAGACCAGGTTAGCCCACTAGCCCAGCCAGACTCATATTCTGTCACAGACATTGCTAGCTGCTCCAGAGGAAAAAGCCAGAGTCCCCCCAGCCATCTAGTGCCTGGGCTCATTGATCTAGCCACAGACAGCATGTAAACAACACCCCTTAAAGACAGACTCCTAACACTTAACTGATTCCCAGTAAAGACACTGGGCCCGATCCTCCTCCTGTAGGATCTGGGGGATACAGTGGATAAGAAGCTGGATCTGAGTCAGCCGTGTGCCCTGGTCGCCAAGAAGGCTAATGGCACATTGGGCTGTATTAGTAAGAGCATTGCCAGCAGATCGCGGGAAGTGATTATTTCCCTCTATTCAGCATTGATGAGGCCGCATTTGGAGTATTGTGTCCAGTTTTGGGTCTCCCACTACAGAAAGGATGTGGACAAGTTGGAGAGAGTCCAGCGGAGGGCAACAAAAATGATGAGGGGGCTTGATATGAAAGGATTATATGTATCTAGTTGAATCGGCCTCTGCGTGGTGGGAGTCATATTTGTTTATGCCAGTGAATCTTTGTATCATAAATGTTACTATTGTATATGCTTGTTCACTCCAAATCTATCAATTTATAATGATAAGGTTACTACGTTTAACACATGAAAGGAGCCTCTCCCTCTGCTGACAGAGTGAGAGTATTTTAACCTATGAGAGGGGTCTTTCCCCTTTGTTGTTAAAGTAAGAAGTTTCTGTTGATAAGGAGTTTTCTACCTTTGCTTTTGATAAGGAGTTTCTATCTTTTCCTTTGTTGCTTTCGTAAGGAGTTTCTGCCTGCTATTGAAGCCCTAAGGGAGAAACATGCAGGGTCTGGGATGGGAGCCCTGGCCAGGTTCCCATCACAGCCCCCTGCATGAGAACCAGATATCCATCAGGTGATCTGCACACAGTCACGTATACTTGTTTGTTCCACTCTATAAAAGCTGGACCCACTTGCAGCGACTTTGGAGACCTCACCTATGAGTGGACGCACTGCGTAGGGCTTCCCAATTGCCGGGACGGGCTCTCCAAATCCTCGCTGCAACCGGGGCTCCCCAGCGACTGTGGATCTGGATGATGGTATTGTATTAATAGGGCAATTGGTGATGTATCTTTCTTAATCACTATAGTTGATTTTATGTAGTAATGATCAGGTGCATTACCCTACTTATTCTTTCTATTGCTTATGTATATATTTCATTTCCTGTAATATTTAGAAAGAGATAGTAAAGCAACCTTGTTCTTTCTACTGGTGTCTGTGTTCTTTCTGCCAACCCTGTCAATTAGCAGAACAGGGCTGGAGCACAAGACTTATGAGGAGAGGCTGAAAGAACTAGGCTGTTTAGTCTGCAGAAGAGAAGAATGAGGGGGGATTTGCTAGCAGCCTTTAACTACCTGAAAGGGGGTTCCAGGGAGGATGGAGCTAGGCTGTTCTCAGTGGTGGCAGATGACAGAACAAGGAGCAATGGCCTCAAGTTGCAGTGGGGGAGGTCTAGGTTGGACATTAGGAAAAAGTTTTTCACTAGGAGGGTGGTGAAGCAGTGGAATGGGTTACCTAGGGAGGTGGTGGCATCGCCATCTTTAGAGGTTTTTAAGCTGCTGCTTGACAAAACCCTCCCTGGGATGATTTGGCTGAGGATATTCTGCTTTGGGCAGGGGGTTGGACTAGACACCTCCCGAGGTCCCTTCCAACCCTAATATTCTGTGATTCTGCAGGGGATACAGATTAGCTTCGCTAACACCAGTGAGTTACACCTGCAGGAAGCTGCTGAGAGGTTGGGTACATGCAGACACTCTCCCATCTCTCAAGGGCCAGACCTAGCACCTACTGATGGGCTCCCGGTGGCCTCAGATCAGGGCCCCAATTGCAGTGCTGTGAAGTGCCAGAGTCAACAATGACTCTTGTCTAACAGCATTGTTCCCTGGGGCTCCTGCCTCCCTTGCCATGGAGTCCAGGAGAGCGTGACTGGCGGTCCCGCCGGGGCCTGCATGGTTTGAGTGTCTCCCTGTCCATCAATCACAGCAGGGGAACGTGAGCAGAGCAGGCTATGGGGCGTGCACAACCTGCCATACAGGGTCAGACCGGGGGTGCCTCTAGTTCAGTGTCCTGGCACAGATGGGGACTTCACAAGATGCATCAGAGAAGAGGAAAGGACCCTGGAATTACTTACCTGAGAATAGCTTGAGGTTCGTCTGGTCCCCATCTGTACCCCATGGTCAGTGTGCATGTGCTCAGAGTCACAGAATTCTTGCAAGCAGAATCTGTTGGTCTGCACGTGCATTGTTGCTCTCCTTGTGCCTCAAACCAGGGGTAAGAAGAGCGGGGCGGACCGACTATTTCTCCATTTCCTTCTCTATTGCCACTCCAGGAAGGTTCCGAAGCAGAAAAGAAGACGGGCCGAAAGAGGACTACAGATAAGGGCCACACATCTTGAAGAATCTCCAGTTACTAGAAGATAAATAACTTCTTCTTCTTCGAGTGCAGATCCTTGTGTGCACTGCACTGTGGGCGACTGACAAGCATTACCTAAGTAGGAGGAAGATGTGAGGATGCAGGTGGCACAGCTGTTTGAAGGCCTGCTGTCAGCACAGAGTCCTGTACTAGAGCATGCCTCACGCATGTGTGGCTGGAACTCCACTTAGCTGCCCTGCAAATATCAAGCAGAGGTACTTCCTGAAGCAGTGCCAACGGTGTCACTTGTGGTGCTGGAGAATGAGCCCTCACCCCAGGAGGGGGAGGAATACGTGAGAGCTGGTAGCAGAGTAGGAGACAGCTTGAGATCCGTTCAGAGAGCCTCTGGGAAGACATATCTGGAACTTGGAGTAGTTGTGCTATGATGAGAAACGTTCTAGGGGATTTTCTGATTGGTTTTGTCATTTGTAAGTAAAAAGCTTGTTGCACTTCAAGGGAATGAAGTCTCCTCTCCTCCTCCGGTGTGTGCAGTTTCAGAAAAGGCACAGGTAGAGTGACTGGTTTAAGGGGAAATCGGAAAGTGCCTTGGGCGTGAACGTCAGATGTCGTCATAAAGACACTTTGTCCTCATGGAATATAGTGCATGGCGGATTCTCCATTACGGTGCTGAGCTCACCTACCCGCCTGGCTGAGATGGCGGCCACAATGAATGCACTTTTCCTCAACAGAGGATGCATGGAACATGTGGCGAGAGAGTCAAAGGGCGACAGTTCACAATACGGGAGGTATCTGACTCAGGAGATACATGTTTCAGCTGTGCCCAGACAGCTTGGCTGAATGCATTCCCTAGTGGACTCTTTTCTGTCATTACTCGGATGATAAGTGCAGCTGCAGAGAAGAAATGTTCCAGGGTAGATGCCCATCCATAGCCCAAGCCATGAGATGAAGTGCTTCAAGGTTGGGATGCTTGATTCTGCCCTCCTCCTGGGTCAAGAGGTCAGGAAAGGACTGGGTGCTGTCTGGATATTAGAAAGTTTGGGAAACAAAATTGTCTAGGCCAGCTGGGGGCAAGGAGATGACTCGTGCCTGGTCTTGTCAAATATTCTATAGGACTGGAGTAGGAGCAGCAATGGAGGAAAGACATAGCTCAGATGTCCTGACCAGGGGAGAAGAGCTCCCCTGGAACAGCTGATGTTGCATTTCCTGTTAATTTAGGTCAACAGATCCCAGGTGCGGGTTCCCCATTGACCTAAGATACTGTTCACTACTGAATCATGGAGCATCCACTCATGAACAATGGCAAAATGCCTGCTGAGGGTGTCCGCCAACACATCTGAGTCAGGAAGGTAAGCTGTTGACGGGGTGTTTCAATTCCTGATACACCAATTCCATACGGTGACTGCTTTGCCACACAGGGGAACGGAGCTCGCCCCCGTTTGCTGATGTAAGACACTTGTCTGACATTATGAGGACATGGTGGAACCCGGATAAATCGCAGAAAGGCCTTGCAAGCTTCGCTGATGACCTGACATTCCAGAAGATCAATATGCTTAAGTGCCTTATGCCATATGGCTGTCCATGTAGGCTCCCCAACTCAAGAGGGAGGTGTCCGTAATGATCATCTTGTCCGGGGAGGGAATAGGAACAGAGTGCCAAGCATACTTGATGGGGGTTTTGCCATCTCATGAGAGATGATGTTACTCTGAAAGGAAGTGTCACTATGGTATTCATGCTGTTTGGCTGGTGAATATACCGTTTGGAGCCAGGCCTGAAGACAACCTAGGTGGGGTCTGGCAAATGGGGTAATAAAAGTGCATGAAGTCATGTGTCTCAGAAGGGAAAGACACGTTCTGACTAGTGCTCGAGGCTTGTGCGTAATGTAGTTTATCAGGTCATTTATGGCACGAAACCTGTCTTTTGGTAGATAATCTCTTTCTGTGACTGAGTCCAAAGTCATTCCTATGAAGTCTCTAGTCTGTGTTGGAGTGAGGATAGACCTTTCTACGTTCACAGACTCGTAAAGGAGAGAGAAGCTGAAGCATTAATGAGGTTGACACGTAGGCCTCAATGTGTCTTGGCTATGAGAAGCACAGTTGTTGAGATAAGGAAAGAGAGTGAGGCCATTCCATCTGGAATGAGCTGCTTCCCCAGGACAACTTTGATAAAGACCCTGGGGAAGCTGTCACAGTTGAATGGAAGTAACCAGTATAGGAAGCCGTCAGGGCTCACCATGAATCTGAGAAACCGCATGTGGGAGGAGTGACTTCACATGGAAGTAGGGGTCCTTCACATCAAGAGCTGTAAACCAAATTCCCCTTTCCAGGGATGGGATTATTGATGTCAAGATGACCATGAAAAATGTTCATCTTCCAAATAAAGCATTGCGATTGTGGAGATTGAATACCACTGCCTGCCTGAGAATCCCCCATGAGAATGGTCCCTGAACAGGGATGGGAATGGAGGTTCTGGAGGAGGTAGAGAAGTAAAATAAAAGGGTATAGGAGGGAGGGGTCACTAAGGCGCGAAATCCATCTAACTAGAAAAACTCTGAAACTCTAAACTCACTAAAATGGCTAAGATCTATGTACAAATTGCACAAAAGGCAAACTCTGAAATATTGACAGATTGACGAATAATGATGTCGCAGCAGCTCTGGACATTGGAGGTCCCAACCCAGGCCACGTGATGATGATAAGAAACTGGAGACGTGGTTGGTCTGCTCTACCCTTTACACTCTTGGCTGGAGTCATGAGGAGGCAAAGGGCATATGCATGAATGAAGGACACTACTTGCAAGAATTCTCTGACTCTGGGCACATGGCGCACACATGCACTGAGTGCAACACACATAGGGACCAGCTCTCGAAGACGAAAAGCTCTTCATTAATGGAACAGGCTTCCTCATTCTCTCCTTGGTGCAATCAGATGTTTTACCTGACCTGTGAAACCCGACTCAACTGGGATCCTGGCTGCAGGACACACCTGCCCGAGGGCAGGTAGGATACTTGGACTATCAGGCCCCATCATCCTGAGTCCCAAACATACTCAGTGGAGGGCCCTTGAAAGCCCATGTAGGATACTTGAGGATTCAAGGCCTATCCCTCACTCAGGCCATCACTGTTGGCAGGGGGAGAGGGTTGAACCTGTGCAGAGGAGTTTAAACAGTCACAGGTAAAGCTGAATTGTATACACAGGCCCTATAATCTGGAAACCAGAAATAGCTTGCATGCTGACAGAGTAACTATGGAAAAGACAGACAAAATACATTTATTCAAGTAATATCACTACCTGTAAAGACTGAAAGTGAAAATACATTATTTTACATGAATATCAACACAGGAACCTCAGCTTTTACAAGTGGAAATAATATGAGTGATAGACATGCCAAGCAAAACCATCTCTGCTGAAACCATGCTGAGAACCTGTATGCTGTCCAGCAAATGAGCAAAGGACATGTGATAAAAGGCCACACACCAGAACTCTTAGTATTTTAAAAAACAACTGTTACAAGATATTAAGTATCTGCATTTTTCACATCCCGTTTTATGTTCTAGAGTTTGCCCATTTTACACATAATTTCAGTGCGTGTTACCATCAACACCAGCATGGCAAACATCACAAACACAGATTCGCAGACAAAATTCACTTCTGAGTAACATGCTTGTTTACAGCTAAGGCCCCTGAAAATCCCAGAGAGATTTCATGGATTCATCAAATTGGGAAAAAATTTCAGTTTGACAGATATGCTTTGTATGAGAAGTCAGCCTGGGGAAATCCTGGCCCAGCACCACAGGGTTACACATATTAGTAAGAAAGAGGAAAATATTTTGTCTTCTAAAAACTTTTCTTAAGTGTCTGATGTGATAAATGCTGTTGCCTTCTGTTGGTTGAAGGTTTCCTTCCTCCTTTCCTTTTAAGGCACATATGTAGAAATCTTTAACGTTAACAGTCAAAATGTTACCACTTGCACGAATTCCATGATGAGATTTCGAATATGAAAGCTTTCTATAGAAATTTTCCTGATCTTCATGTATTTGTAAGGCAAAACTATCAAGTGCAATATATTGAATCTTTGCATAGGTTTGGCAGCTAGAGGATTAAACAAATAAAGGAATGTTCAGATGTTTCAGCTGACAGGATGAAGGGGGCAGATTGGTGAGGGAACCCACAAGAATTCTGGGATTTTCCAGAGAGCCTAGGTAGAGTTTGGTTCCCACATTCCCCTGGCATCCAGGGAGAGCTGGGGGTCGCACTCCTTAAGACTCCTCTGAAAATCCCAGATCACATGCTGCTGCATGTGCATGAGTTTTGCAGAGAGAAAATTAACTCAGCTTCTGGAAGGGATCTAAGACATGT
Source organism: Mesoclemmys tuberculata (assembly GCA_007922155.1). Taxonomy (NCBI): domain Eukaryota; kingdom Metazoa; phylum Chordata; order Testudines; family Chelidae; genus Mesoclemmys; species Mesoclemmys tuberculata. Next base: position 5,847,666 of record ML675650.1, on the reverse strand, counting down.
GCTACTGCATCTTTGCCAGAATTAGGGGCTGGCCAGCCAACACATCAGTACCTTTATAATGTAATTCCTAGCATGAGTACAATTACTCGAGAGCAGGTGTTTCTGGGCTGGCTCATAGGTAGTGATCATACAATGGACTCCACACAGGCAGATCAGGGTCTTGGTTCCAAACAACGCTGCCAAGAAGCAGTTCTCCTTCATGCCGACCGGAGGCCATAATTGCACTTGTTTAACTAAAGGTGTGGTTGTATACAGATTTGGTGCGCCTTTGTGTTTGGCTTGTGTTGATAGATGTACAGGTATAAGCGAAACCAACAGAGCCAGTTCCAAACAGTTAAGCACGTCCACGCTGGTTTCATGTTGTGTTGGCAGACAAGCCCTTACAAATCAGACTGAAAGACAAGCTCCCCAGACACCCCATTTGGTTAAAAGGGCTTCAGCCATAGCCGGTGGCCAAAAAGCACATTTAAATAAAGTAGCTACTTTGCATGATAATGCAGCGTCCTCCTCCTCTCCCAATCTTTAGATCAGCCCCTTTCTTCCTTGTGTAAAACAAATGGGGCATAGTCTCCACCTCCACTCTTGCACAGCGAGATGCAGGAGTAAACCTCATAGGCTTGATCCACAGCTCCTGCTAAGCCTCCCACTGACTCCTGAGGCCCAGTTTGCCCAAGTCTTTTTGGTTAGAGCTGGCTAAAAGGTGGCAAAAAAATTCACAAAACACTGCTGAGATGTTGGTGCGTTTAGGTGAAATGCTGAAAATTCTGACCTGCTCTCAGTGTCATAATTCTGGAAGGATTTTCATAATGTCATAAAACCAAAAGGCAAGGTATATACGTTGGTACTGCCACCTTCCTGCATTTTAAAAATGCTGTGAAAAAGAAAGCGTGCACTCCTCAGTGGCTGCAGAAGTTACAAGAAAGTATTGATATGGAACAATTTCCCACATCTTAGCTGACACACATTTAGTGTGAGCTTCAGAGAGCAAAATAAGCCTGATCTTTACAGTTGTGTTAGTACTAAAGCATTAAAGAGTTCAAAATATTTCATGGGCAAATTTGTAAAGCAAACTTATACATGGTTCATACATAACAAAGCACAAAAGAACCTGTCATTTTGGGGACAGACAATTTCTAAGCCTTGTTTAACAATTATGCTATACACTAGTTTAACCAGGGTATTAACATACAAATATCTGTTTTAAAAACCAAACCACCTGCACAACGTCATCTTAAAATACCACAAAACAAAAGGAACAGTGAATTCAAGTTTTATGTACAACATTAAAAAATGCATTTTGTTTTTGTGAAATGTATATAGTATTAAAATGGTGCGATAAGCTCTTGCAAAAGTAAACCAGTTTTGGTAAATTTTAATTAAAAAAAGAGACTATATTTTCAGCCCATAATTACAACCAATTTGCCTTTTTAAAAGAATAGAATGCATCTTACTACTCTATAGCAAGAGACATCTTTCCATTCAGGTCAACTGAAGACAGTACTTCATGCAGCATCCACCAAGACTAAATGTCCTACCACTGTGGAGCTCATTGGAAGATTGGGCCCAAATTATAAAACGCCCTCTGAAATCATAAGTTCTGTAGCTGTTACATTTTGTAAGATCAATATTTCCAAAACTTGCTTTTCATAAAATTAAAAAAAAAAGTTTGTTTTGCCGTGATGTTAGACAAGAATAAGTGATACCATATCCATTCAAAAAAAAAAAAAAATCTAATAGGAAATGTAAACTTGTACAATTTTAGCAGCATTTTCCAGTCCTTCATAAAGTAACAACAGCAAAGAATTTAAAGCAGTGTTCTCATCTATCTAATTTAACATATGAAAGAAAAAATATGGGTAGCAATTGCTGATTCATCATTGCTTTGTGATCAATAACATCTGAATAAAGCATTATGTGGGGAGCATTGCAGCAAATACATAATATTCAACCTTTTCTGGTACTGTAAATATTTACAACTCTTATTTACAGTTTCTAAACTTACAAAAATACTGTAGAGCTAGAAAGTTGTGTAAAGTCAAGTTTGGGATTAAAAAGTCTGACTTGTCCAGCAGACTTGGAAAAACTTTGCATAGCTGAGCCTTTCTTGTTCATTCTGATTGTAGAAAAACAGGAGATAGAAAACTCTCTGGGTCAGATATCCCTGTAACTTCAAAGTCTTCTCTTCTGCCTCTCCAACACTACTTTAAGGTGAACCAACATCCACTGTGATTTCTGTATACAGCGGGTATTTATCAGTTTTCACTACCTTGTATGACAGTGTATTTAAGCCATCAGAATTCATTGTCTCCCTTGTCCGAGCAATTCTGTCAAACCTGTGAAAACATGCAATATTGTAATAACAACATCGTGATGACCTGAAACTCCAAACAGAACACCACACCCTCCCTCACGTGTTACAGCTTTATAGCTCAATGGCCACATGAAAGGATTAAAACAATCAAAGTGTTCAAAGTTAATCCTGCATTTGGGTATCCCAGCATGTTCCAGAAGGGCTGGGTGCAATAATCTTGTGAACTTGAGAAAGTAACTCGTGCGTAAGGACTCGAGTGATCAGACCTCCACACTGTAAGGGGAAAGTGCGATAATTTGGAACTATAGGCCTTGAGAGCATCTCTAATTTGTCAAGAAGGTGAAGCAAGATGGACACACCTCTGTGGGTTGGGCTCATTTTTGTGGTCTCTTGAATGACGAATCATTCGGCACTTCCCAATTGCAGCATCTGGGCGAGATATTCTCATGCCTCTAAAAACTATCCTGTGAAAGTAAACATATTTAGAGGCTATCGTTATTCCTAGTAAGTGCTTGAGTATGCCATTAAAACCACTTCTACCTAAAGCATAGTTGTATAAGATTTAGAGGCGCTGATTAATAGGGGCTGGCTGAAATTTTTCAGTTGCAACTTTTTTTTTTTTTTGGTGCCAAAAATGCAGATTCAGCTCAACCAAAACATTTCCCCAATTTGTGCCAATTTTGACAAATTGTTTCAATCAGAAAAAAAAGAAAAACAGTTCTGGGAATATCAACATGAATGACATAAAGTCACTGGGTGAGAGAGCGAGATCCTAATGCCCGGTGTGTAGGACACTCACCTGGCAGGGTCCCACCTCACAGGGTATGAGAGCTCGGGCTCCAGCCTGAGCCTGGAGGTTTATGCAGCAATGAAACAGCCCCGCAGCCTGCGCCCCGTGAGCCTCAGTTGGCTGGCATGGGTCACCCGTGGGCATCTACTTGCTGTGCAGACAGACCCTCCGATCACCTTTCCCAGACCCGAGAAGAGCCCCGTGTAAGCTCAAAAGCTTGTCTCTCTCTCACCAGCAGAACCGGTCTGATAAAAGATATTACACTTCACCCTTCTTGTTTCAAATTCAACGTTTTGTTCAACCCAAAACAAGTTTTTCTGACTTTTCTGATTCACTGAAAATTGCAAAAAATATTGGTTTGGGGTTGACCCAACACAATTTTTTCCCCCCATTTGTTTTGGAACTGCCAGTGAGCTGAAAAAAAAAATCAGTTATTTGCCTAGCTCTGTTGATTACAAAAGCTCTTGGATTCAATGGACAGCTTCCTGAGTTAAAGCAATGACCCAGGTCATTAACAAACATGCCATTTCCAGTCATACTGAGGAGGCAATGCAATGTACAAAGCAGAAAGGTTTGAGCCAAGCTGCAGTACTGCCTGCTAGATGCATACAGAAGCTGAATGTCAGTGTGGGGTTAAAGATAACATCTCTCTCCTTGCAGTGGAACGTTAAATTGTGCTGTGTGTACCTGCAGAGTGTTAAGTACCATTTTAGCATGCCCCAGTAGTCACGCTAGGCTTTAGCTTGGGCCGCCAATCGTTCTTCAATTCAAAACTGCCATCTTAGCTTTCAAAACTGCTCGCTGGCCAGATGGTGCCAATGGGGTCTCTGCACAACTGCCCCGGGAGGTCAGCGCTTGAACTCTGCTCTCACCCTCTGGCTTCGCGTTTTGAACTCCTACGCCTGCCTAACACTTATGGGCTCAGTCCTGTAGGGTGCCAAATGCTGTCACCTCCCACAGTCTCCAGAGGGAGGTGGCGATAATCAACACCTCCCAGGATCCACCCCTCTCCATTTCTTCCCAACTCAATTGGCTCTCCATCACCTTCGCACAGCAATCCACAGCTGTCTCGCTTCTCCGCCCCCCAGGTGCTATTCTGTATACACATGGCTACATTCTAATGGCAGGATATTCCCCATTTTCCAACACCCCATTGCCATCTCTACCGCAGCATCCTCTGAAGCCTTTCCTTGTCCCCTGGGGCGGAGAGGGAGGGGGTGCAGAGACTAGAGCAAGACCACCAGCTGCGGGGCAGGACACCCTGCTGCTGAACGGCTCCTGCGGCTAAGCTGTCACGGGAGGGAGGGAGTGGGGCCATGATGCTGCGGAGGGCTTCCAGCCGGTCCTGCCTTTCAATTATCTGAGCTCCCAATTTCCAGATAAAATCAGAGTCCCCCGTGCTATTCGGAGAATGGGGAGTGCATTGTGCTTGTTTGAAACTACTGTAACTATTGCTCCAGGCTCTAACCCAGCATGACATGAACTCTGGGTATGGGGCTTGGGGGTTGGATGGAAGATGCAATAAGACACTAGATGCAATAAGTAGATATAATTTTATACCTTCTGGTGGAAGATATTCTGTGCTCCTACCGAAATGGTGGGAAAGTGCTTTCAAGCTGTAAAGTGCTATGGCAACCCTAAGTATTAACAGCGTAGTGTAAATGCAGCTCATCTTATCTGAGATATCATAGAATCTGATGAAGACAGAGCTCAGTCACACTAAGGCAACACCTTTTAGCTGATCCTTTTCTGTTGTCCTCTTTGCTATTACCATATAGTCAAAAGCTGCAGAAAATTTTAGCTCTATCGGTAGTTAAGCTCTGGAACAGGCTTCTAAGGGAGGTCATGGAGTCCCCATCATTGAAAGTTTTTAAGAACTGATTGGACAAACACTTGTCAGGAATTGCTTAAGTTTACTTGGTCCTGGCTCAGCACAGGGGACTGGACTTGTTGAGCAGGAAGGGACCTCAAGAAGTCACCGTTTCCATGCTTCTACCATTTCAGATGTTTCGTCACTGCCTCCCTCTTTCTTGTATAATGTTATCTAGCTTTTCTGTAACAGTTTCTAGCCACAAATGTCAGAGCATTTCACAAAGAGAATATAATTTTCCTTTAAGCAGCAGACATCATGCAAAGTTGTTTGCCTTTTTTTTTAAAAAAAAACAGGTAAACCATAAAATGTACAGATGTCTCAGGAGACAACCAACATTCTGTGAAGTTGCTTCATAAACTCAGAGGAAGTACAAGAACCTCTTACAAGGCCAAGGGACAGAGAAACATTTCAGACTAAACAGGTTAGTAAAACCTTTCACATGTGAACTGAAAAATCAAAACACTAGTGAATTCCAAAAATCTATTGGTCTGCTCTCCATGTAGAAAAAATAAGCGCAAGCTGAACTGTGCAAATACCTCCCTGTGCTGTTTATCATGGTACTTTATGCTCATTCCTGGAATATTTCAGGTTCTACTATTTTACACTTATGTATTTACAGCTACGTAGGCTTTGATGACAGAGACCTTTCCCCTCATACTGGAACTGCAAGATTCCAGACTGGGCATTTTGGTAAAGGGAATAGAGTTTAAATAACTCATCTCTTTACTGGACCTAATTGCTTTTTGGGAACCAGAGACTGAAATGCCATAAAAGGGGCTGTGTATTTCTTGTTATAGCTTCTTATAACCAATGTGGGCAATCAGAAGTACTGTTTGAGACTGGTTGGGGAAGCTAAGTGCAGTGTTACCCACCAGATCTGGGAGAATCTGCTCTCCTTTTGCAGCCTGCCCTGACACTGGCATTTTCAGGTGGGCTGTCCTAAGCACGGATGGGTCACAGCTCCCACCTAGCGTCTCCCCAGGAAGAAGTCAAGGTTCCCAAAAAGCTCTTTTACTGGAAGTGCAATTTACAGCACGCCTGCTCCCCCCAGCAACTCTGGCCTTTTAGTGCGTGCATGCATGCGCAGCAAGTGAAACTAGACTGGCCAGAGAGACTCAGTGCACCTCTGGTGCGTCACAGCCCACACCTGCCCAGGGCAGCATCCATGTAATTGCTACAGCGAGTGAGAGAAGAGGGAACGAGCTAGCATGCAGGGCTGCAGACACAGCACAGGCTACAGCCAACTGCTTGAAGTGTTGCTCAAGGGGGCCGAGAGCAGGCATTAGCCATACACCGACAGGGAGAGCAGCGCTGAGGGCCCAGGCTAGAAGAGGCTTCTAGCCGCACAGCAACAGTTGGCAGAAGATCTGGCCTAGCATGTCCCAGTCTGGGGCTTTACCTGTTATAAATGTCGTCATCTTCGCCCCCCCAGCCCCAGTAATTATTAGGAAACCCGTTGATCTTTTCAAATTGCTCCTTGCTTAGAGCGGACACGCCGCCGAAGTACTGATTGTACGGTAACCTGCCAGGAGGAAAAGAGCTTTGTTACTGCAACGGTCAGGACTGGATGGTGCCCCCAGACACAGCCCTGAGCAAAGGGCGGGGCGCGTACACTGCACCCTTCGACCTACTCCCCCGGCGCTCTGTGACTCAGCCAATTCCTTCCCAGCTTCCGCCTGCTCTCCTGGGATAGGGCTACAGGCCAGCAAGTCACAACCCACCCCTAGCCCTCGCTCTACCACCCTGGCCAGACAGTCAGGAGCGCAGGGGAGCCAAGGCCCTACCCGTTCCTCTGCTCCAGGAGGCAGTCCATGGCTAAGCAGCCTGGCTTGCTCCCGTGCATCTGGAGAAAAGATGCAGGAGCTCACACAGGATGCACGGGCACCGCACAACTTAGCAATGTCCTCTAGGGCTCAGGGGCAGGGCTCCAAAGGGGCTCGTTACAAACGGGTTTAGAGCAGGTTTTGAGTGCAGTGTTTACAAACAAGCTTTTGCCCATTTCCTGCCACTGTCTCCCAAAAGGCACATGCTCCCCGCAGAGTGAATTAGCCGGAGATGACGGGCTGGGCAGGCATGTCACTGGAATTATGAGCACGGCTTTGGGGGCAGAGGGTACCTGTCCCTGCAACGATTAGCAGGGCAGGGGTGTTGGTACATTAGGTGGAGCATGGACACATTGAGCATTTCTCTTCTGGTGCTGCGTTCCCTGAGAAGTCACCCTCCATAACCACGGCGCTCAGCCCACACGCTAATGGCTGAATCCCACCACGCAGCAATTCCCAGGTGTCAATATCCATGACGTTTCCCCCTCTCGTACAGGTCATAAGGAATAAGCACATGATATGGCCAAAAAAGTCTCACACATCTTTGTGCCCAAGAGCAGGCATGGTGCCTGGTGGTCTGTAAGAGACTCTCCTCACAGCACAGAGTGCTACTGGCATTTTCCAACGTCTCGGGGGCAGCCGTTCTGGAAAACCAACCGGCCCAGAAATCCTGACAAACTCAGCTAACTCTGGGTTAAATACACAGGGCCAAATTCACCCATGACTTAGGTAGAAGCAACCCCATTGCCTTGAATGGAGATTGAATGGAGTTTACCCGTTGCTTTAGTTCTTAAAAAGGATTCCGGATAAGATCAGCTGCTCCTGGGTGAGTATAAAAAGATCTGAGAAAGATCAGCTTCTATTTTTTTCTACTCCTGCGACTTTGATATTTGAAAAACAGTTACCTAATCTCTCCCACAGACAAACCATTTGTTCCAGCTGATTTTTCCAGGCCTTGGAGACGCTGTCATGCTGCCATAGGCATGGAAGGCTACAATACAGATGAGTAACAAAACGAGTTCATGGAAAAGAGCTCTCACCGAAATCCAAATTTATCCATTGACACAGAGAGGTGCCGTGGCTGGCTGTAACACTTGTAGATGTTCCTGTCATCCATTGGAATTAGGTCTACGTCACTAAATACAAAGCAATCATAGTCATATTCTTTCAAAGCTTCTTCGAAGCCTATGTTCAGAAGTTTAGCACGATTAAACGTTTCTTCTCCATCCTAATTTAAAACAAATAAAAACAAACAATTAAGCACCTTAAAGAAATTAGTATACATTGTCCACTTCTTACCTGTTACCAAGTGTCACGCTGGACCTGCACAGCCACCAACACAAGTCACAGCAAGAAATTCCCCTTGAGCCCCCATAGCATGATTGATGGAATATGGCTAGCACTACAACCCACCTGAGAACTTGAGACTGATACCCAAAGACTCCTTTGCCCAAATGCTGTACTTTCTGGGCAATTGAATCTATGCACAGCAGTTCACAGATATGTGGGGAAGCTGAAATGGTAGATAAAAGAATAACCCAAGTTGGACAACACTCCATTTGTCCTGCCAGTTACTGCCATGCGAGATTTTAGGAGCACAGATCATCTCCACTATACTCTCTATACCACACAGGTGAACTCCAGCAAACTTGTGTGGGCATCAGAGGGAAGGTGATCCACGGAATCTCCCTAGCGCTGCATGAGGCACTGCCTTCATATACAGAATCTGACCCCACACAGGTATCTTGGGGTGTCTCAAATCAAACAAGTGACCTTCCTTTCTCATGTTCAGCTCATACTAAAAGTTCTCCTCAGATAAGGCATTTGGGCAGAATCTCAGAAGAGTTCCTTTTTGCTTTGGGTGGGAGGAAAGCTGTGGAAAAGGCTGGCGCTCTAGGAAGTGCATGAAAGAGCCACCAGTTCTCTCCACAGAGGAGACAGCCACTAGGAACAGGAGAGTGTGAAGACACTGGGGACCTGGGTTCTCTTCTGGCTCTGCTCTCTGGGACCCTAGGAATGTCACTAACGCCAACCAACAAAGCACGCATTCATTTGCTACCTTTGAGCACACACATGTGCTTAACCAGAGTCAGGCATGTGCTTAAAGTTCTTTGCTGGAGAGGGAAGGGATTAGTCATTTGCTTAAAGCATAAGCACATTCCTAAATGCTTTGCTAAACTGGGACCTGAGTCCATGTCTACACAAGGAGCATTTTACCAGCACAGAAATACAGTATGCTGTCCTGCCCAAGCACCTCTAATGCAGAGGTGGCTATCCTGGCAAAGCTACTTCCTCGGCAGCTACAGACCTGGCCTTAGCAAACACACCCTATCGAGGGGATGGGCGTCATATCTCCTGCCAGGGGCATCGTGAGAAGAACACCATCAGTGCCTGGCACTATGGCCATCAGCACCTGGGAAAAGCCTGTATGCGACAGCACACAACTCCTTCATCTGGGATCGAAGCATGGACAACAGCTGGCCTGATCAGCCAGCTGGGGAGAGAGGCTCTAGACCAGCCCCACCGTCCATCTAAGAGTCTGGGGAGACAACAGCGTGGCTACACACACAGGGCATCACTTCCAAAAGTACAAATATGATTCAGCTCCCAAGTCACGTCGGCGCTTTGGAAACTATTTTGCATCATTCTTACACACCACCTGTGTGAGGCTAAGGGTTGTTGTTCCTTAATCCTGCATCACTGGCTTGGAGTCAAAAACCTGTAAGGGAAACAGGAAGAATAATAATGGCTGGCACAGGATGAGAAGCTGACTGAAGGTTTTGCCATTCTGGAAAGAGCCTTGGACCCCTTTGAATACTATTGCTCAAGGAGGTCCAGAAGGTGGCCACATCCCAGCTCCTTCTCCCTGCACTCCAGAGAATTCCCCTGTGGTGTGTCCAGGCCTAATTGACTTTAAGGGGAGAAGTTGCCATTGACTTCAGTGAGGAACCAAGTCAAGCTAAGTCAACGGGAGGCCTCCTTAAACTGAAACACAAGCTGCTGCCCAACAGGATTTTATTGACTTAACTAAATTCATTTCTAAATCAGGTGAGTTAAATCTGTCCCACTGTCTGATGACAAGGCCTAGCAGGGAGATCCCAACCATGCAAAAGTGGGTTCTGCAGATCCTTGGGCAACAGAAAGTGGAGCTTGGATGATGGGATGGGGGAAGAAGGGTAGAGAAATGCACTTGCTGGTGCATCAAGAAGCAATGAGGTAATCCCTAACTTAGATTACAGAAGTAAAAACGAAACTGCTACAAACAGGAAAGGGCATCCAAACGAATGGAAGGACTGTGTTCTAGCCACGGACGTAGACATCTCCTGTCTGGCATGGTGAGAGTAAGACACCAGTCAGAGGGTTGCCACTCCAGTGCTGTGGAAGGAGTTGCTTAGGATCCCCGCAGGATAAAATGCCTACAACCCACTCCCTCCACCCCACTCCCAGCCCCAAAGAATGTTTTTAGAAGAGAAGCAAACTACAGTAGAAACTGCTGAGAGAATCCGAGCCCGTGATGTTACTGCTTAGCATTGCTCAAGCTGTTTGTGACGGTTATGTCCATAGATAGACAGCTCTGCTTTTTCTGCAGTTTCTTCACTGCTTCAGTACCGAACTAGGTGAAGAAGGCATCTCGCTCCAAGTTATGATTCCTAAGCCTTTATTTTTGGGAGTGACTCAAACCATCAACCTCCAACTTCCAGTGCTTCCCACATGGCAGTCCAGTTCAAGAGGCCTTTCGAGTTAGATTTGGGACCCTCCTCAACTCAGCGGGGGTGTGTGCGTGCGTGCGTGCGTGCTGGGGGGGAGGCTGTCACTCTCCAGAATAAGAGCTTAGGACACAAAATATTGATTGAACTGAAAACCGAGCTCGCTACCTGGCTGGGCCACAGGAATTCTCATCCAGGTCAAGATGGTCTCACCACCGCAAGATAGAACGGGCATCCACTCGGCTGGCTAGCACATCCACGCCAGCAACACAGACGGAGTCAGATGAAGTAATCCCTTTGTTGTGCTCCCTCTGTGCTTTACGCCCAGACTCGCTCTTGGTGTCGATTCAGGTGGGTCTGTGGACCCTAGAGGAGGCGGCTGTTTCTGTGATGCGACTGTTACAGCCAGACTCCTCTGACCCAGTCCCAACCCTTCGGCTTTGTTGTAGCTTGGAGGGCTGGTGGCGGGAGGGGGGTCCCTACTGCAGCACAAACAGGCTGTGATCCGCAGCGCCCTAGTGGGCCAAAATGCACTTGTGCATGGTCCATGGAGAGCCGGATTGGCACATGGTGCTGGGTCCTCCTCGTTTCCAGCAGCTAAAATCTACCCAGCCCGTTCCTACTGTCCTTGCCCCGGAGACATGGTATGACTGCGAATGCGAGGAGGGCTGTGTGAGTATTAAAGGGAGAGGAAGCTGTTCCCAAACCCTCTGTGGAGATGTGATGCCTGCTTTGGTAAAGCTTCTGAATCCCTGTCCTAACAAGAACATAGTGAGGGCTTCCAGCTGCAGTCAGAACAGAAAGGAATGCACTGTGGTTTTTGTTTGCCTGGTGTTGAAAAGGGCTGTGTGTTTCCCGACGGGTGACAGTTCAGAAGCACTGGCAGGGCTGGAGTAACTGAGATTTAAATCTCCCAGAACCCTACTGAAGGCTTTAGTCTCCTACTAAACCCCAGGCTTTCGAAAGGAAAAAGACAAAGGCAGGAAACTGGCTGTGGTTTGTACTCTCTCTCCTGATTTATTTTGGGGGGTGGGGGGGAGGCTTGGTAAAGCGGAATAAAAAATAAAAGAGAGGCCAGATTTTAATACCCTTCCTGTGGTCGGTACCACCTTGCGCTAAGAGCTCTCAGTGGCGCCATTCACTGTAAGGAAGGCCATCGCAGCTGGGCCCTGAACCTGTACTAAACGAATTAACAACATCCTTTTCCTCTTGCAAAAGCAGCCTCGCCCCCTATGATACAGCACTGCGCCCTGGGCTCGGGCAGATGTTCCAGTCTCATGATGCTTGGAACGTGTCTGCGGGCAGGGTGCTGGCAGCCCCGCTGAGACCTAGCTGGCAATTGCAGCGTTCTCAGGTACCTCTGCCAGTCAAGCAGGAGGCAAACAGATGGCATTCTTGCAAACATGACTATTTTTGCTGAGTTCTTTGCCTACCCTCTGATTATGCAAACCAAGTCAGGTCCGAAGGATGATATGTTCCGTGCAGGTGTTCGCGCCTATTACTCAGGCAACTCTCAAGGGGAGCGTCTTTTACCTTGTCCCAGCTTGAGTGAACTGGCGGGTCTCTCACAGCCAGGCAGATGGGTAGCCCTCCCCACAGCCAGGCAGAAAGCTGGCAGCCAGACAAAAATAGAGACTTCCACTTCTAGGCTGAACTTGAAGAACTTGCCCAGCCAAACAGAACAAGAAGTGCGGTCCGGTCCGTGTTGACGGCCAGTCATTCAACAGGAGAGCAGTGGTCATTCATTCTCCAGGGACGGAGGCCACAGAGGGGAAGACTTAGAGAAGAAATCCATTTTATTTCTGTAATTCAGCAGCTACCAGACAAAAACTGCTTGATACGTGATCTAGCTGTCTTTTATACAGACTGCACGGGGGGCAGGGATCTAAAACCACTTGCCTCACCCCTGGAGGCCAGAATGTTAATCCTGCGCGGCCTGCTGCATAGCTAACTTCCAAAGCTCCACGCACGCTCCCCCCTGCATGCTCTAGGATGGACACAGCAGGCCAGAAGGGTGATCTTTCACTCTGACCGGCCCATCGGGACCAAGTGCATTAGGCTATCACAACCCTTGATGTGGAGACCACTCACAAAGGAGGGGATCTTACCAGGAAGGAGGAAGACCCGTCCCCCCACTCTCAGGCCCTGTGGATGTCCAGGGAATACCTTTGCTTCTTCGTCACTTCAGGAAGGAGAGCATCCTGTAATTAAGGCGGGCAATTCTGCCGCTCCCGTCACGGCAGAGGGAAGGAAAGGAGCCCCAGAAAACGCAACGTCCCCAATCGGTGGCAGGCTAGAAGCCTGTCTTGCTCAGAGAGGAGAGTGCAGCCCGACTGGACTCTGACTGCTCTGGTGGAGACACCGCAGCGACCCCGTTCTAAAGTTTTAGAGCACCTGGGTGGGCCATAGCAGGGAGGCCAGCTTCTGGCTGACAGGCTCTGCAGGCTGTCACTGACTGGCAGGACGCAGGAGTCTTTGAAAGCAAGCAATAGAGGGCTTCATTTGTTTAGAAAACCCTCTTCTAAGGCAGGAAATACCAGCCGCCAGGAATACTGTCCAGGAACTGGGAAGGACACAGAGCATTCAGAGCGATCAGATGCCGGGGAAGGAATCAGCAAGTCCCTGGGGGAAACGAACTGAGGTTTACTTGCCCTCTTCAGCCTCTGCTGCCCACGGAGATCGCAGCAAGCACGACATGCTCCCACGTTCCAGTTTCTGCACAACACCCCCCTTCCAGGGTTCATCTGCACCACACGCAATGGCCAGGCTCTGACGCAGTTTTGAGCCCAGCCCCCCACTCCATCCACACACAAATCGGTCTGACTCGGGCCAGCAAGCTCTCAGGACCCAAGTCCTAGAACCCTGCTGGGGAAGGGAGGGGGTGAAAGGGGTGTCAGAGCCCGAGTACCCCTGTGATCTGAGTTTAAGCCCTGTCCCTTTGCAGTGTGGACGCAGCTCCAGCTGCAGACCCGAGTCAGAAGGCTGCAGGGTGCAGTTCCGATGTGCTAGCACAGCTGAGAGGCCTGGGTCTTGCCACTGCACACCGAGGTCTACAATGCAGTGGGGTTGCTCAAGCATGGGCTTGGAAACACGAGCCCTGAGCTGACAATGCAGTGTAGACACCCCCTAGTTCTCTGAGCAGCACCTATGGGACAGGGTAAGGCAAGGGCACGGGGCTTACTGCGGGGGTGATGTGTTAAACGTTAACACTGGGGTTTCCAGACACGTCTAGGGACATCCAACTCCCAATGACCTTCAGAGGGATTTGGAGATCTAACCCCCTTGAGTGCCGTTGGAAATCCCAGCCAACCATCTCAGCTGGCCACACAGGAGCACCCAGCGGGGTTCCACAGGCCCCAAGGCTGCAGTTCACTCCACACACACACAGACAAGTGGAAGCCTCCCAAGGCATTTTAAACCCAACTACACTGGGTTTGGAGCCAGATTGCAGAGTGGGCTGGGACTGCTAATGGACCCGCCCCCCCACCTCTCTTTTTGTAGCTCCAAGCCTGATGTCGGCACGGGGAGCGCAGTGTCCTCTCGGCCTGAACACCCAAGCAGGGTCATCGAGGCCCGGTTACTGCTGCTTGGGCTGAGGATGCTTCTTCACCGGCAGAGCGAGGCTGCATCGCCCTCCTTCATTGCGTTCCTGCCACCCCAGGGGAGGAGCCCATGGACCGGAACAGCAGCACTGTCTGTCGAACGGCATTTCAGACAGCCCTGTGACAGGCCGGCTCACATGTAAGTGTCTCTGGGATCAAGGCCTTAATGCTCCAGTGTCCAACTCTCCAATGACATAAGAACGGCCATGCTGGGTCAGCTGAATGATCCATCTAGCCCAGTGTCCTGTCTTCCTGCAAAGGCCAGCATCAGGTGCTTCAGAGGGAATGAATAAACCAAGCAATCATCGAGTGATCCATCCTCTGTAGACTACTCCCAGCTTCTGGCAGACAGAGGCTAGGGACACCCAGAGCATGGACTAGCATCCCTACTCATCCTGGCTAATAGCCATTGATGGACCTATCCTCCATGAACTTATCTAGTTCTTTTTTGAACCCTGATTTAGTTTTGGTCTTTACAACATCCTCTGGCAATGAATTCCACAGGCTGACTATGCACTGAGTGAAGAAATACTTCCTTATGTTTGTTTTAACCTGCTGCCTATTCATTTCATTGGGTGACCCTGGTTCCGGTGGTAATTGAAGGAGTAAATAACACTTCCTTATTCACTTTCTCCACACCAATCAAAATTTTATAGACCTCTATCATAGCTTGGTCATCTCTTTTCCAAGCTGAGAAGTCCCTGATTTTTAACCTCTCCTCATATGGAAGCTCTTTGAGATCCCTAATCATTTTTGCTGCCCATCTCTGTACCTTTTCCAATTCCCATCTATATTTTTTTGAGATGGGGCAATCAGATCTGCACTCAGTACTCCAGATATGGGTGTACCATGGATTTACATAGTGGCATTATGATATTTTCTGTCTTCTTCTCTATCCCTTTCCTCATGGTTCCTAACATAGCTTTTTTGACTGCCGCTGCACATTAAGTGGATGTTTTTAGAGAACTATCCACATTGACTCCAGGACACACCACTGAAAGCCCCAGCCTAAATCTACATGTGTTTGACTACTTTTCAGAGACTGTTGCCGTATCCAACATGTTTCTAGTTCAGATCGTACGTTATTCACTAGAAATGCTCCCTCTCTAGCCACTGGTGCCATCCAGCCAGCAGATGCCACAACACTGCTGCGGGGAGTAAAATTATTCCTTTATGGAAAACAAATACAGGGAAGAGTGTGGGGAACAGAAATGTCACTTATTTGACAAGCAGCTGGAGATGTGTGCTGCATACGGATCATGCCATCAGCAGACTGCAGGGACTGGAATGCCATGGGCACTCATAACCCACACACTCATCAGCTGCTTTGTGATAGGAGGGAAGAAGATAAGCTCAGTTAAACTGGAATAAGCAGCTGTCCTGGGTGCCTTGCGCAACTGCCTGCCAGCCCCAATTCACAGTGCAACTGCCCCCAGCAACAGGTCACAGGCTGTTCGGAGCAGCCTTCTCGACAGAGAGCCACTTTGTTATTTTTCTTGGTACACACAGGAGATAATAGAAAACTCCTTTCTACAACAGCATCTGCCTCAGCTGTACACTAACCCACAAGCAGAATGGCCCAGCAGACTGCCAAAGAGACGCTAGACAGCACTTCTTTTTATTCTTTCTAAAACACAGCACAGCGGCTCCATCCTGCCCTGTGAAACAACATGTAAAAATACAACACTCGCACAATCGGATACCACAAAATGTACTACATATGCAGTCACAGGACACATCCGGGGCCAGTGGAAAATTGCTGGAAAAACAACTGTGAAATTTTCAGGGAATTTTTAATTTCCCTGCCCCATATATCGACCCACTTCAGAAACAGAATGTGCCACTCACAACCACTTGCACAGACCAAGCTTCAGGAAGATAACCTTTGTAAGCACGTATCTGTGGGGGCACGTGAGAGATCAGGAAAACGGCAGCAATGGCTCACTGTATGTGCAGCTCCGGCCAGCAGCCAAGGTAAGGGAGGGATCTAGCAGGGGAAGGCTGGGACAGTGGCTGAAGTGCCAGCCTGGGACGCAGGAGACCCAGATTCAAGTCCCTGCTTTGCCACAGTCTCCGTGTGACCTCGGGCAAGTGCCTTGTCTATGACATGGGGCTAGCAGCACAGCCCTGCCTCAAAGGGGCACAGATTGTGAGGCGCCAAGCAGCGGGGCAGGAGAACAACGTATGGAACAAGTAAGCAGAGCTCCCATCCTGGAGAGTGACTGAGGAAACAGCCAATACTGGAGCCAAACTTGTCATGGGAGTTTTACCGAGGAAGAATTTGCCCCGATGTTTCTAAAGATGCCTCACCCTACGGAGTGTGGGCACCAGAGGACAGGGGTTACATGGAACAGCTGGTCACCTCACTCGTGGGCCTTACACACACTGCTGGTCTGGTGCATTCTGCAACTCAGAGTGGCTCTCTCATGGTGCCCAGGACTTTCCACACCACAAGAGCTTTCTAAAGACGAGGCACTGCATTGTGGGTTGTAGCTTGAAGGACCAGCTGAGCTGGTGAGGCAGCAGCGTGTTGGCTTCCGTAGTTGACTGGGCTGGGTCAAGCAGACCTGACCCAAAGACCTCATCTCAGGTGTTGCACCACGTCATGACCAGTGTTTATAGATTACATGGCAGGAGTGTTGTGTGCAGATGCAAAACATGAGACTGGTCTTGCAAGCTCCAGCTGTTCTAACCCGCTGTTAGGGTGTAACATCTTTTTGTCTCTCACAGCCATGGCACAGCTAAAGGTTTATTTCTTAGATTACGCATTTTCCTGGATGTTGGCAGTACCTGGCCCATATTAAGTTAACAGTTCAATGAGGTGAACGGACAAAAGTCAGGTTCACAAATATGTTGACGGTGTTTGTTCCACTGAAGATAGGTTACTGCCTCATGAACTGGGGCGGGTAGAAGTGTATCCATTTACATGGGGAAGAGTTTTGAAAAGACTAGATCTTAAAAAACAACAGACCATAAAATTGCAGCACTGTGCTCCCTCCTCCCACCCACCCTTGCTCGAGTTTTCCACTGGCTCTGGTTATATCTCAGACACTTTACAAACCTGGTTTTTCTGACTTCAGTCCAGCATTAAACTGGTGCATTTCAGACAGCCAAGAATTGAATGGTGAAGATGCAATGGATTCATGCCTGAATTGCATTGCACTGAAAGGAAGAAGTTTGACATTACCAGCGCAGCAGCAGTAAGGGTCAGCGCTCCTCTTTCTTTCTATGAGATGTAGAGTACAGAAGAGCACGTAGGCGGAGTGCAAGAATCAGATCACACAGTAATTTTCCTTGCTTCAGTGACTGCTTTGCTATAGACACGATTAACAAGTAAAGGTAAAATTTCCCAACTAGAAGGAAAAAAAAGAAAAAAAAGGAAGGATAGATGCAAAGGGAAGGACAGACAAGAAAAAGAGAAAAGCAATTGTCAAGACAGCAGAGAAATAAGATAATCCTCTTCTTCTGTCAGAACATCCACATTTCTGTGACCTCCCCCCTGCAGCCTTCCTTTTGGGGAGTGGCTGGCTGGCTCAGTGCCATTCACTGACAGTTCTCTATGTCACAGACAGAACGCCTCAGAGATGTGCAAAACACGTCCACACATTGTCTTGGCTAACTTCAGCACAGGAGAAGGCGAACATTTTAGCTGCAAAGTAGGTCATATCATTTGCTAACTTACAGCTAATCGTTGCCCTACCAGACTTGCAGAAGCAAGCCTGGTGCCACTCTACGGCATATGGAGTCAGTATGTTGGCATCACGTTTGTTTCACCCTTATTTTAGAAGACTGACTAGATAATTTCAGGGCAGGTTAATTTTGGAGGATATACCAAATGGCTTATGGCCGAGTTCAGTCTCCCTGGCCCTGCACTGATTGTCTTCTTCCCCAGGAACGCTAACAATGGGGAATTAGTCCCGGCTGGGCATCTCTTTGATGTGGATATCTGCTCTCTAGCAACTAGCCAAAGCTCACAAGTCATTTTTCAAAGGCCTCTGAAAAGCTAGCATATGATGTGAGATAATTACACTGATAGCTACAGTTACAATTATAATTACCCCAGCCATAGGACTGAAATCCCCTCATTTAAACAAGACCCTGCACACCCTAAGACAAAAGAGAAATTAATATACGAAGCTTAGAGCAGCCGGTGACCATTTACAGAAATGTCCACACACGACTGGCGACTTTCCAAGTAATGCAAATGTGCCCAACTTGTGAAACTAGCATGTTGGGTGAGAGGAGGATTCGGCTGACAAAGGTACAGAACAGCCAGGCAGCCAGCTTCTCCCCACCTCCCCTACACGTTTTCAATGGGGATTTTACCAGAACATTTGTACTGTATAACTATATGAGCAAACCAAATATATGCACGCACACAGTGGATCCTTAGTGCAACACAATACCATCTTCACAAGCCAGGGACGGCTGGGTGTTTACGGCACCACTTGTGAGAGGAGTGTGGTCTCGCATGACTCAGACTGAAGAGCTGTATTCTAAAGAGTCATTTATGCTCATCTAGAAAGGGTGCGTGCACAGCGACTTCAGGGGGAAACATTTGGTATAGTAGTCGAGCATGTAATTACAGGTTGGAAGAAAGCTGACTCAGTTCTCAACAGGGTCTGATATATAAGCATGTTTCACATACATACCAAAATGATTTCAGGGGCACTAAGGCCAGTTTATTACAATCCAAGCTATTTGCAATTGTGTATCATCTGTGACTAGAAGGCACTGCCGTCAGAAAGATGAGCAGAGTCACAGAACGCACAGCAGGGAAGTATGAGAACCCCACGGGTCATTATTTACCGTTGTTTTAAATAACACGCTGCAATCCGTGTCCTGGGGCACAGAGAAAAGTTCAAACCTTTCTGCGGCACTTTTGCACACCAACCCAGCTTGACGTTAGATTTCTTCCACTGCTGCATGCAGCACTGTTACAGCCATGTCGGTCCCAGGATATGAGGGGGAGAAGGTGGTGGTGCAATAAAAGGTATTCCATCCCCCAGCTTGTCTCTCTCGACTCTAGAAAGTTATGACCCAGGGACTGTGCTGTCTTTCTGCATTGCAAGGACTGGGATCCAAAAGTCAGACAGAGCTGCTGTGTTCCTATCTATGTTGCGGACGCTCAGAGACTTCGCTGGCACCCTTCAGAGCAGGGGTTCTCAAACTGGGGGTTGTGAGGTTATTGTGAGGGGGTCGCGCACCACTGACAGCCAGAGCCCTTCAGAGCTGGGTGGCTGGAGAGCAGCGGCTGCCGACTGGGTGCGCTGGGGGCCCCCAGCAGCAGTGCAGATGTGCTGGTGGCATGGCACGGGGGGTCATCACAGTCTGAAATATTTTCAAAGGGGGTCCCAGAAAAAAAAGGTTTGAGAAACCCTGCTTCAGAGCGACAGAGCTGCCCTTTCATCACAACTAACGCATTTCCCTTAACTCTGTGAGCTCCTCAGTGTGTGCACAGCAGCCAATTGGTCTTCTGCAATCATGGCATGGCATATGCTCAAGCCAGTCATCTTACTTGGAGAGGGACACAGCTGTTTCAGGCAGGGCTAAAGCGCAAACATAGGGAAAGCAATGCCAGTATTTTTTTTCTATTCCATTTACTTGCAATGGACAATTACTTGTCCACACGTATAAGAGATCTAGGTTCCAGCCACACACAGGCCAATCAGTGCATTGCTCCCATACTGTTAACGGGGGTTACCTAGGTCTCTGGCCCGCGTCATGCAGGAGATCAGTCTAGGGATCACATGGTCCCTTCTGGCCTGGACCTAGCAGTATTGAGTAAATAAGGTCGGGCTGTATTACTAAAAGCTCTCTTCAAAACAAAATCAACGAGAGTCCTGTAGCACTTTAAAGACTAACACATTTGTTAAAGCGCTGCAGGACTCTCAGTGTTTTTGCTGTATACAGACTAACACGGCTACCCCCTGGAACTTTTCTCCTCAAAATGGCCACTTAAGACGAAGTTACTCCCACGGAATTTGCCTAACTTGAGAAAGGGATCCCAGTTCCCTGTGGGGAAGCATTTTTCTAAAGCTATAAAAGCAACGAGCAGAAGTGTTTGGATTTGTCTGTCTGCGTTCCTGACTCTTCACGCTTTCATTTTGTGCGTTAATCTTCTCAACCACCAAGTTGGTTACCGGGTATAAGCCCATTGCCCTCAGCACTGGAGAGCGATGGCTGTTATACTCCGAAGTGCGTCCCCACAGCCCTTACCTGATTGATGACATACACTCCATAGTCCAGCTGCTGCCTTTGAAGGATGGGGTGCAGATAATACAGCCAGTATTTCAGATGCTCCGCGCGGTTCCTGAACGGAATGATGATTGCCACCTTCTGCAGTGCTGTACAGTCCTTGGGAGCGTATCGGCCACCTTGTCTCACGTCAGGATTCATCTTCTCCACGTCCTCCAGATTCACGGGCTGGGAAAATTCCACCCGCAGAGCGCCACCTGGGCAGTGCCATGACAGGAGATGGGTTAGCGGCTTCCAAAAGCCCCATACAAGCCTCTGTAATGGTCTGACGGGCCTCAGTTCTTTTATAACCCAGAGCAGGGACACGGGGATGGGAGGGGGCTTGGAGCTGAATAAAATCCTACAGCCATGAAAACCTACCCCCTCAAGCCAGCACATGAAAACCCACAGCATAACACAGGAGCAGAGAGAGAGACGCCCCTTTCGGGGAAGACTCACGCTGACTTCAGCATGCTTTGGAGCAGGCCTCAAATCTGGATTTGAGATTTACTGGGTCTGAAAGGCCCCAGGCCTGTCGTAGGTCACTGGCTCCTGCATGGAGGAACAAGCCAGCACGCACTCAGCTGTTGGCATTTCCCTTACCCCCAAACGAGCCTGAAGAGAGCAGAAACATTCCACTTAATCACTCCCCTGCCGTACAATGCAGGTTCTACATGGTGTAAAAATAATCTCCTACTGATGCAATGTCTTACTCATGCAAAACTAACAAAACCCCCTTTTGTTTTGAATACCCACAAAGCAACTGAGAACGTGCCCGCCTCTAAAGCTCCTCTTCTAGAAACATTAAACAAAATATCTGCAATTTAGTCTGGCAACTTCTGTGCCTGGCTTCGGTAGGAGAGGTTTTGAAACTGCCAAGGCCGTCTGCCCCGAAGCAGGGGTTTCAGACTGAGAGGCTCTGAGGCAAACATGGCTAGTGTATCAGAGTTACTCAACATAAGGGTGCGTGGGCCCCAGGGCAGAAGCTGAACTCCCCTCCTGGTGCTACAAGGGGATCAGGTCCACGACAGAGGGTCATGTCAAGGAAAGACGAGTGTCCCCACAGCTGGGGCTGGTCAAGGGCTTTGGATAAGAGTGCAGGGATGGGGGGGGGGAAGGAGCCTGAAAAGGGGTAACAAATAATGATGAAAAAGTGTCCTGATGACACAAGCCTGCTGTGTGATCTGCTGATCTTCCCTGGCACACTGCCGGGGCCCGGCCTAGGGCAGAGGCTGACCCCGCAGTGCAGTTGAGAATGCCCCGGGGAAAACTCGCGAAGCTCAATCAGTGCACACCCTGCCCTGTCCTTCTCTGCACCGGAACACGTCATTGCTTTCCAGCAGGGTTTTCAACCATTGCGTTAGCCGGCACGCTGCTCACCAGGCCCTGACAGCCAGCACAGAAAAGGCCCATCATGTTCAGGGTCTTGCCAGTTACAAGGTACAGCCAAGTCAGGCTACCTACTCCTGAGCCCAGACTGGGCCTCAGACACCATACACAACCAGGGTGTTATCAGAACAACAGTGGGGAGCGCCAGGCCAGGCAACAGCTGCCTACGGGAGAAGCACTGATTATTGTTCATCGGGGCGGTTTCGCAGCAGCTCTCTGCTGGGACCCAGTCCTGCCCATTCTAAAGCAGATGCAGGGGAAATCCGGCCACCTTTCAAAAGCGTGAGAGCAACCCAGGGAGTGGGAGCTCACAGTAACAGTGCCCAAAGTCCCTCAGGGGCTGCCCTGGAATCTGCCAAGCGTGTCCTTTGAAAGGAGCACCTGGCAATCCTAGAGCAAAGCACGGAGCACCACCTTCTGCAGTGTCAATGCGGTGCGTGCTTTAAAGGAAGAATTCAGAAAATGTCAGCTCCTCGGGGATGTAAATGTGCAGCTGAATGGGACTCGGTTTTAGCTAAACGCTACTGGCACGTCTTTCAATTTCATCATTTAAAAGCCACCCGCACATCATCCAGCACATATAAGTTTTTCCGGAGAGATCTCAGCTTCAATTCACATTTGGATGAGAACAAAGCCAGATGCACTTTGTACATGCACCCAGCCCTTTTTCATTCCAAGATTTAATTCAGTAAATGAGAGCTCCATGTCCACGCTCACCAGTGCGTGCTGGCCCAGGGGAAAGCTCTCAGATTGTGCACAACTGGGAAAAACCACGAACGACCAAAGGCCCACCCTCCCAAAGCATCTTCCCTAGATTTATAGAGCATGATTGGGAAGGAGAAAGAGAACAGTTTGCAGAGATAAATACCGGTAAATAGCTGTTACAGTGTGTTTTGTCTGTATTTGCATTTATGCATAGTGAGCTCATCAAAATATTGTTTTGACCATGGCCTGTGGCCTTTTTCTTGCTTATTAAGCTGCCAGGCGTTACTTGTGCTTCAAGGCTATAATCCTACACAACCAGTTCCTTGCGAGACACAGTGGGGTCAGGGTGGGGATTGCCAACACCTTCCATGAACCTGCTAGGTCTCTGTAACAGGGCTGGAGCCTCATCACAACCTCGTTACAGAACGAGCCACACCTAGAGAGAGCAGGGTGATTGGAGGCTGGAGCTCAGGAAATCGTAGAGAGATTGCAGAGTGGGAAAGGTTCCTGCATGAAAGACCGAGACCAAGGAAGCTGTGACAGAGGAACTGCAGTCAACAGGAGGTTTCTGTTACAGATCCTGACTGTGGCCAGGCCTATACTACACACTTACTTCGGTATAACTTTGTCACTCATGGCTGTGAAAAATCCACACACCCCCTCCCATGAGTGGTGCAGCTATACCGACCTCATCCTCTGTGTAGACAGTGCTATGTTCGCAGGAGAGCGTCTTTCCATAGTTACTCCACCTCCGCGAGAAGCGGTAGCTAAGCTGACGGGAGAGCTTGGGGGGCACTGATGCAGCGTTTGTAGTATAGACCTGCACTGAGAGAAGGGCTGCGAGGGCTGTGGAGAAGACCGAGCTAGGTAAAGCCGGAGAGATTTTGAACTGGGACCTAGCTGTGGGATGTCCCTAAGTGAAGAAAGAGAGTGACTGACCTAGTGGGGCCAGGCGGCCAGTGTGCAAGGACTCAATAAATGGGAACCCGGGAAGGGAATGTTGTAGTTACTGGGGACTGAGAGTTATTAAGGGACCCAGAAGTGAGAAATTTGTAGCAGGGCAGCACAGGAGGCAGCTGGCCCCGCTCCAATCTCAAGTTAGCAAGATGTTGCTCCATTTACAATATCTCCTAGGGAGCGCTGGCTGGAACACGGGGAAGCACTGTAACTGAAGGGAACCATTTAGCAAAGCGCGTGCTGTGAGGCGGAGCCGACCCGTACCTGCTGATAGTGGGGGGAGGGACACAATTGAAAGGTTCCTCCACTCCTGGAGCAGCTCGAGGCATTCCCCAGTCTCTCTTCCCGGAAAGCAGCAGACCCTCCCTGCAGCTGCCAGCTGCTGCTCCTGCCTCTCCCAGTAGGTGCAGCTCACAAGCTCCAGCAGCTGCTGTGCTGGGGTGGGGGGGGCAGCTGCACCCTGTGACCGAGTGGGGCCACCAAACCCTGGCAGAAATTTGAGGGGCATATGATCCTGCATGCCCCCTCCATGCGTCGCCTCTGTTGTGATGTTCCTGCTTTACTTTTTGTGCCTGTTCTTTTACCCCCTAGCTCCCCAAGTGCAGTCATTTCCCATGGGTCACTTAAGGATGCAAGGCAAGAGGTGACATCCCCTCACTAGTCTGGATTGCCCTGTGAACCCTGTGACAGTGTGACTAATGAGTAAGCTTTCAATATTTTAAGACTCATCTTGCTCTGGTTACTTGAGGATATGCTCATGAATTTCTCTTTCTTTTCACACCTCTGTTCCATTTGCCTCTCTACCACCTAGTTTCTCCAGTACATAGCACTGAAGCAGACTCCTTGAGCATGAATGCAGCCTGCGGAGCTGGGCGGGTTTACAACTGAGCTTCTAGAATGGAAAGCAGCTTGTAACAAGAGTGCGAGTCCAGCCCCATGAGGAGAAGAAGAAAAACAGGAGAAGGAGGAAGCGGGAGAGGAGGTAAATACGTAGCAAGTTTGTGTCAATACATGACACAGCACCCGTGTTTGTCTCAGCGACATCCTGATGAAACACCTGGACAGTACAATCCCCTTGTGTTCTACGGTCTCTCTCCTGGGTGAGCCGGCTCTCTGTGAGTCCATTGTCAAACACGCCTCATTTCTTAGTAACAAACAACATGTACTCCTATGTACTTGAGGCACGCAACATACCCATGTGGCACTTACCCAGAATTGGCTTTATTGTTAAAATGGCAGCTATATTTCCTTTTGTGAGGTCAGCACCACTGTGCAGCCAAGCCTAAGGATAGTCAAATGGGTTTCCTAAGAATTCTAGTATCATTTCCTCATACCAGCTACTTTCTCAGAACAGCTACTGATCCCCTAATCTGAGTAACATAATCCACCTACACCAGGCCCAACCACTCATTCTCTCACACACTGCTATTGGGTTCTTTTTCAGGCTTGCTCTCATGGCATCATCTGCTCCTCTGTACCCCTAACTGGGGTCCATTATGGTGAGATACAGATGAATAAAGCAATTTTGAAGTTTTAACATAATGGTAAGTCTCCTCAGGTCAATATTAAGGAAATGCCTTGCTGTTATCACTTACATTAGGTGGTATATCAGGTTACAGTTCATCCAGTTGTTTGGGGGAAAGGGGGTAGGAGATAAAAACCACTTAACCCTCCACTCCACCCTAAGAATCAGTATTGTGTGTTCAGGTGTTGTACTGCTGTACTGCTCTAGGGGCTCTCGTTAGGATAATTTCGTATTACGAACCCCTGCAGCGTAAGGCCTGCTCTCCACAACACGGCACCTCAGCAGATCACTGACATACCCGCACTTTTCTTACACCAAGCCCCAGTTCTGCCAACACACAGAGTCCAAATGTACACCTTTTCCCCACCAAAAGGGTTCACAACTCCTGAGGGCTGCCAGGTGCTCTCCGGCCTAAACACGAGGGCTTGTTTTCAAAGGGGTGCGCTCTTCCCTGGAGCGGCACGCATGGGGTCAGGACAGGGCAACCTGCGAAAGCCTTCTTGCCTAGCTTCCAGGGGGCTCCCTCTCCCAGCTCTTTGTGTCTGTGGGCATTTCCTTCGCAATAAACAGCACTGCCAACCGTAAACATTAGTATTAAACCTGAATCAGAAGTCAGGCCCCAAAACCACAAGATCTGAATGAAAAATGAGTTTGGGGCTCTTTTACCTCCCATTTGTTTGCTGGACCCTCGGGGTGCGCGCAGGGCACCCTTTCAATCTTTCCTCTGCAGCCACCAGGGCTAGAAAGACCAGGGTTTTGAAATGAAAGTGGAGGGTCTCATGCAGTCACCTGACTTTAAGAAAACACCAGTTATCGTGGGGCCCGTGATTAAACTGCAAGAGCTGGCCGCCCCCCGTAAGCGACCCGCAAGCGAGCAGGGCTGTAGGAAAGATCTTTATCGAGCATGCATCAAGGTCAGCGTGACAGGCTGCAGCTCGAGACAGAGCAGCCTGGCCTGAGCTTGCATTTGAGCCCCCTGGTGTCACACCGAATTTGGCCCTCCCCAAACCTTTCCCAGGTCCACCCATCCAGCCACTGTGGGGGGTTCACAACACCCACTCTTGTTTACCTGCAGGCCCCTCTCCCGGCCCCCCGTTTGGTCATATGAAGAAGCGTAAACAATAGACCCTTTCGTAAGGTTTTGGGCGGGTGGAGCGTGTTTTCAGTGGGCCAGCCCATATGCGAGAACAGCCAAGAGTCCGTCCCCTTCAAACGCAGCTGACACCTGGCATGCTTTGCAGACATGAGGAGACGCAGGCCTGCAGCATTTGCTCACGCTTGTCACCTTAGCTTTACCTAATCCATTGTAGCCTAGGTAAACTGGCCCAACTGATTTGCCCTGTATCTCAGTCCTTCTCACAGTCCTGGCAAGGAGACTGGAAAAAAGTATGACATTAATATAGCAGCCAATTTATGTCATACCTCTGCCAAACACCCCCACCCCTAGAGGAGTGCCCTTTGCATGTGCCCAGGGTTTAAAATACTTTTTAACTCCCCAAGCTGTAATCACTATCCTTTTGGAAGTCTGAGACCTAAATCCCCCTGGAGACATCGCCTGAGCATCTTTTGGACTAAGGAATTTTCAGTGCTTCTCTGTTACATTTTTCACGTCATCTCAAAAAGATACTTAGCTAAAGGCTTTCTATCTCTTAGGCTACTACGAATGTGCCAGCTTCTCCCTTCACATCACCCAGCAAGGCAGAGAAACCACACCCCTCTTCTGTGAGGCTCCCTCCTCCAGACCAAACGGGGGCCGTTAGTCCCTACTGTCAGAGATGCCTGGGCTCTATTTTCCTGTATTGCCCAGAGACTCTACAGGCATCTCTTCAGGTTCAACAGCACTCACGTGCTGTGGCCGCCAACATTACACCAGCATGTCAGCCTTCGTGTTCCCTTGTCAATTTACTGAGAATTATACTCTCTAAAATGCAGTAACCACAGTATTTCCAAGAGGTGGAGAAAAAGATACTGCTTGACATGAGCTAATGACATTAAAAACCCTTGCAGCAAAACCTGAACAGAGCAGATGTGGTCTGAAGAGCCGGTGTGATTGTACTAGCTGCTGCACAACAGGAAGCATCTTTTCAAAGGAGGTGAAAGGTAAGGCTTGTGTAGAAGAATGGGAACACTATGGCTGAGATGTACTTTGCAAACGATAGCTGGAGAGGCAGCGACATACCTGTTCCAAGTGGGAACTAACCCCATTAACCCAACTGATATACACACCCGCGCGCCATCACCGAATCAACCCCTTTTCCAGACCCCACGGCACGCGAGCCCCACAAGAGGAAGTATGGCGGGGGCAGAGGCCTGCAGGCTCTCAGTGTTGTTAGCAATTGGAAGAGGACGATAACGGTGCTTTTTTTTTTTGCCCAGACTCCACCGAAGAGTCTATTTGGCAGGGGGCCAGTTTTTCACCACTTGCCCTCTGAGGAGGTACTGTTCCTGCTGCTCATGGCTTAGGACTGTGCCTATGCTGTACTGTAGTGCACACTGCAGGGGTGTGGCTTGCAGAACGCACCAAAGAACTGTGCTCTACCTGTCCCGCGTGGATGGTGCTGGTGCGAACTAAAGGGCAGCTAGCATGCATTAACATAGTCCTCTTTCCAGCCTTTTAGTTCACGGCAGCAGTGTCCACTTTGTGCGATTAGTTAGTGTGTGATTCACATCCTGGTAGTCCACACTGTGGCACTGTTTAGACAAGCCCTAAGTGTGATCTGCTGCCCCGAAGCAGGTGATATAAACAGTTCCCCTGGTAAGAGAGCTGGGAGTGGGTCTGTAATGAGAGGATCCAGGGTGTGGGCTGCGCAGCCCTGAGCAAGGAACCCTAGAGCGGGTCAGCCTGTGGAGGAGGCCTGAGCTAACTTTGTTCTCTTATTGTTCACGTCTGTATTAAGAAAGCCAAACTTCACTCTGAGGTAGTGGCGTTTGGATGCTACATGGTCTGCAAACCTTGTTCTAGAGTGGTCTGGGAAAAGCACTCGCCCCAAACCATTCCTTTATGACAGTGCTAGAATTTGTTGATAGGAAAGCAAAACGCATACAGAAGAATTAATCTGTTCATCTGGGGATGGCTCAGCTACCAGATATTTACATATGTGAAAGCGAAAGCTTGTAATGAACAGTTTTTAAACCAGTCATGCTCCATTGCTTCCCAATACATTTTTCATTTGCTGCACTTGGTCATTTTCCATTCAGTTGCCTTCAAATGCAGTTTGTTTCTAGACAGCAAACTGCACATCACAAACAAACAATCACAAACAAAAGTTACAGACCAGGAAAAAGAAAAGAACAAGTGTCACAGGACAAACTAAATCACTGGTTCTCAAACTGGGGGTCGCAACGTGGTTATGTGGGGGTCGCAGGCTGTAAGCCTCGACCCCAGCCAGGTACAGAGCTGTGAGACGCCCTGCTTCTTCCTGGTGGAGGAACATGGGGGGTGGGGCTGAGTGGTAATACAGTTACTGCTCACCTCCCCCCCCAATGTTCCTCCAAGCCCCCCATGGGAACTGGGGTGGAGCAACGCCAGGGCTTCCTGCATCCAGGTCACTTTCCCCATGCAGGTATGTTTCCCCAGGTGAGCGCGGGGGGCGAGGTGCAGGGCTAGGGGCAAAGAAGGGACAGTGCAGGAGTTGGGGCGAAAGGGGAGCGGGGAGCGCACAGGGGCCAGGGGCAGGTGCCCACAGGGCCCAGGGCGTCACACTCAGAGGTTTGCTGTGTGAAAGGGGTCACCAATACACAAAGTTTGAGAACCACAGAACTAAAGTAACCTGTAACACTAATGGGAAAAAGCAAAGAGTAGATGACTTCTGAGGAATAATTCTGAACTCAGTTTTTTGTTTTAAAAATGTACCCAACCCCACAACCTCAGAAAAAATAAATCCACGATATTTAGGAAAACTGAAGCACCCTAGGCAATGCCTGTTTAGGAGGGTCAGAAGTTGTGCTACCTTCAGCCACGTATTTTATTCCAGTACCCAAAATATACCTAACTTCCCAGTCACAGACTAACAGTTGTTAGCTAGCGCTCAAAAGGGTGAATAAAAATCAATGATTTTTTGTTACTGATTTTAAAGTTATATTAAATACATTTTTCTTTTTAACAATAAATCTATTTAGAATTAAAATTATGACAGCCTACGTTAAGGCCTAAACTGGACTATAATCTATTAAAATCATTTCAATTAAATAAAAACAACATTCAATACTCCAGCTGACCAAGTTTTAAAGAAAGTCACACCACTGAGCTGACGGATGTCACTCTGGTTCCAGGTGCAGAAGCGCTAAACTAGCTTTTGACAGCAGTAGCCTCTTCTGTACGTGCAGAGAGAATATTTTCATTTCAATTTATTCAGCTAGTTCAGTTCCATGACCCAGTTCATTCAAAGTTAAGAAACAAATTGAAAAAGTGGGAAAGCTTGTTTTCCACTTCCAATCTATGAATAAAAATGAGGTGTGAGAGCATAAGACCTTGAAGGACATGGTGACTAAAACAAACAGTTTGATTGATTAACTACAGTTAACACTTCCTGTATTTAATAAATCAGTCAGTTTAAATGCAAGACATGTTTTTATAAAATTTACTTATTTTTCTTATCTATAGCATCCAGCACATTTAAAAGTAGTTGTATTTAACTAATAAAAAAGAAACTTAAAATTATGTTTTTGTGAATTTTAATTGAATTCCAGTGTCTACCCAAATGTTATTTGACACAAATCATGAGTAAAAAAATATCATCTAATAAATAAGAAAAGTGTAAATCACTTTCTAACACAAAAAGTGTAAAACTCGAGTATCTGAATAAAGGCATCTAAAGCTATAGAACTACTTAAATAAAATGCAGATAGATATAATGTATCCTCTTGGTTAGCACAAGGAAGTACCACATTTAGTGTCAAAGCTATTCTTAGCTGCAGTGCAACTTGTTTTAATCATTCCCAACCAATGAGAATCAACCTTTCTTCAGGAAAAAGAACTAAAAAGTACAAATGCAATACAAGATTAAAACTGATTTAAATAAATCAAGATTTCCTAATTTAAATCATGATTAAAATTAGTGATTTAAATCAATCCATCCTGATGCCAGATGT
This sequence comes from Mesoclemmys tuberculata, assembly GCA_007922155.1. Classification (NCBI taxonomy): domain Eukaryota; kingdom Metazoa; phylum Chordata; order Testudines; family Chelidae; genus Mesoclemmys; species Mesoclemmys tuberculata. The sequence goes on along the minus strand of ML675650.1, from coordinate 5,817,656 downwards.
TTGCTACCAGCAAGAGCTCTTCAGAAAATTAGGGTGGTTTTGTTTTACTATTGAAGTAGCCAAAAACTGTCATGACTTTAAATTCAGCAGGACTCTAATGACCCCTTCCAACACCTTCCGTTCCCCATTTCTCTTTCTGTAGCATTTTTCACTAGATTAAAGATTTTACCAGCGACTAGTTGCACAGCAGAGCTAGAAGCCACACTGCTGGGGTAATCTCAGCAGGGATTTTTGCACAGGTGTTGTGCCTACTGACACAGCAACATGGCACAAGCCCACAGCAGAGAGGCACTGCACCAACATACAGCTGGGTTTGCCCCAGTGCAAAAATCTTCACCACAGACAGGCTGCTAGCAATTGGCGCTACTTAAAGGAGAGAGGAAATCTGACCAGATCACAGTCAGAAGAACAATCACGAATTTGCAAAGAAAATGAGTCACATCTTAATTGTATAACCTGAATTAGCAAATGCACTGAGGCCCAGCTCCTCTGCCCCGCTCTCCGCCATTCTGGCAACTATAGTGCTGGCTTAGCCAGCCCACAAGTGATCCCACCAGCACGTAGAATCTCTTTGGCCTAGAACAAGCACAGCTTCTCCGAAGCCCCTCACCGGCCCCTGTGTAGGGGGCGTCTGAAGGGAAGAGGGACTTGCCCACAATTATGCCACACCCAGCAGCAGGATTCCAGTGTGAAGTTGGCATCAGCCACTTGGCCCCCTCTTCCTGCCTGAGCTACACTGAGGGCAGCTGGAATGCAGCCCAAGACCACAGCTTGCATGTGTGAAATCTGGACAAACCCTACAAAAGCCACACTGCTTTAATTTAAACTGGATAAGAAACCAGTGCAAACCCTGAGTGGACATGCCCTTACCTTGGGCTAAAACTGGTACAGGCTAAACCAAAATAAAGCGGGTTTACAAATCAATAGAAGGACGTCCACACAGGGCTCTGCACCAGTTTAACTACACTCGGTTTAAAATATACCCCACTTTTCATCAGACCAGCGCAACTGTGTGTGCAGATGACACCTCAGCTTCAGGACTGTGTGTAGCGATGGCACAAGCTTTGGGCCAAAGACATATTCCTACCAAGAGCTAGGAAAAGGGCAGGCTGGCCAGAGACAAAGCCCTTGCCCACCAGCGAGAGAGCTGGACTGCGGCTGAGCAGGGTGCAAATTGCTCCCAAAACACCAAATTGTGGCACAAACAACTGCAGCAGCAGCTACCACCACACTGCAGTACTGTAACGAGCTGCTGCCCAGCTGTTCTCTATGGTACGCTTCTTTCCAATAAGGCTGGCTAGAAATGTCCTCCTCTGCTGGTGTTTTGAGGCTAGCTTATTTCTAGAGCCCCACTCAATCCGTGATATGCAGAAAGGGTCCGCGGATATCAACGGATTTGCAGGGCTTCAGAAGTTAAATTTGGACCTACATCCATCCACAATCTGCAAAAATGATCCACAGATATCTGCGGATTTTCAGGGCTCTACTTATGCCCTACATTCTCTTTGGCCAGAGCTCAATTTGCACAGTTTACCAGCGTAACTACATCAGTTAGAGGTGTCGGGTTTTTTTGCCAACATAGTTTCGCTGGTACAAGCTGTAGGTGCAGTTTTATGGGCATAAAGGTGCCTTACGCTGGTATAGCTTATCCCAGGGCCCAAACCAGAAGCACTTTCACACCAGTGTAAAGGTGTCCACACAGGGAGACGGCTTTGCTGCTCTCAGATTGCCTGTCTAGTCACATCAGCAAAACGGTTAAGTGTAGACAAACCCTTCATATCCTGGGCACAAAGAAAGACCCAGCTGTGACGGGTGTGCACCCCACGGCAGCCCTGATAGGGTTGATAAGGGTCTGAAAGGCCAGTTAGGTGACCTGAGTTGACTATGGGGCCGGGGTGAATTGAGAAGGAAGCTGGGCCAGCCCTAGAAAGCCAGGAAGCTAAGTGTAGAAGCGGTGGCAGCAGGAGTCATCTGCAGTTGCTCTCTGGGAGGAGGGAGGCCCCTAGAAAGAAGGAGGAAGCCCAGGGGGACAGTCAGCCTTGGAGTAAGGAGTCTGACATGAGGCTAAGAGGAGGGAAGTAGCCACAGGGAGTACAGGAGGCTCCAGCGGTAAACCCAGAAGCAGGAAAGAGAAGATAGGGAGAAAACAGCACCAGGGAAGGGACTGACAACCTGCATGCTGGCTCTCAGGTCGCAGGGCTGGAATCTGGGGCAATGGGCAGGCCCAGGTTTCCCTGCCACCCACTGTTATCATCTGGAAAGGGGCCCTGTTGGACCTCCTACCCCTGAAAGGGGAGACCTGGCCAGAGGGCCACGTTACCTGAAGAAAGGTTATTGCAGAGCAAGCAACAAGGGGGCACCTGATGTAGCCAGAACTAATTCCCAGACCCAGCCACAACGTAGTTCGCTAGCCACGAGCAGCAAACCTGTTGCAGCAACACAGCAGAAATCCCTCGCTCTCTTAATAACACACTCAGGGGCTGTATCCATGGCTTCCTCTAAACCGCCCCATAACCTATGCCCTTGCCAGGCTCAGGGAGAAACGGCTCACCCTGGCGTAACATTCAAAAACCGCTATAAAGGGAAGTGTGAAACAGACACGCGGTTCTTGTCTTGCCTTTTACGATACAGGAAGATTCCCCTCCCGCCCCTCCTGAGAGGTCTCGTTTATAGAGCTGAAGTATCAGATTCCTCTTTGGTTTGTCGCTCACCACTAAGGAAACAGCAGGGAGCAACTCCCGCTGGAGGGACCCGGCCTGCCTGGCAGGTATAGACACACTGCACAGCAAAGAGGTTACATCTCAGACCATCCCAGGAGCTACCCATGCACACCTGGACAGATAACCCTTCCCACTCAAATGCCCCAGTCCTGCAGCCAGATCCCTGCCCCAACAGGGGCACTGCAGAGACAGTGGCAGGATCAGGACCTAACTGCGTAGCCAGCACAACACCACCTTTCATGCTGCAGCGAGACTGCTGACGTTTAACCTAGGATATGCACGCCACTGGGGCTGGGTTTTGCTTCACTGAGAATGCACATGGCGTGTCAGTTATGTGGGAATGCATGCTGTTTGCTACCAGCAGGGGGAAGGGCACAAGGCAAGTGGGGTAGCTTATAGGGGAATAAGAGGAAAAAATGCTGCATACACAAGGGAAATTTGGAGTTTCCTACTATGTGAAAAAACAACAGAAGGGTCTATCTGAGTTGTGGCTACAGTATCTTTGCATGTAACTCCTCACCCACCCTGAACTGCTCCATGAATTGACAGATTAGTCAGTAAACCAGCATTGCAGACAAATGTGTCAGAGCGTTTCCAGAAGACAGGCAGCAGCTGCATTGGAAGGCCTTATCTGGACTAGATCATTTCTTGTTAGGTTAAGCCTTCACAGGAGGTTCTCAGAATTGTCTGCATTTAGAACACGACGAGGACTGGCTTAAAGGTAACTAGAACTGGCAGGGGAATCAGAAGGGGGAACCCCCAGAACTGCACAAGAGTGTGGCTGGTAACAGATGCAAAGAAATTCGACTGCTAAAAAGGCAGAATCACAGCAGGCAGGCTGAATTCAGGAGTCAGAAGAAAGTCGTTTAACGAGGGGGGGAAGAAATGGCAGCAACAAAAGAAATTGTGGGTAAGTAGTAATATTCTGTTTAGCTGTTTCACAAAATGAGTTGATGGAAACACAACAAAAGATACCCATTAAATAAAAAGACCCCACTGGCACGTAGTTGGCCACTGTGTTATTTCTGTAAGAAGGTGCTTTTGTCAGAGGAAGAAAAGGGTCCCCTCTCCTACCTGCAGCTGCTAGGAGATGCAGGTAGGTTATGGAAAGAATTCAGAATTCTTTTGTCAACCTCTTGCAGGGCTGGATTCACTACAGCAATGGAAACCCCTGTCACGCAGGCGCAGGGGCCAGGAATGCTGTTACCAGCTGGCTCTCTACACCACAGTCTAACCAGTCTGTTATCAATGGACCAAACAGGGAGTCCCACGTGCTTCCAAATCAGTCAGGTCTGGGTAGAATCTAGTCCCTGTTTCTAGCTCTGGATTGCTAGGGAGGAAGCACTCCCACCCAGTCCTGGACCTCGTCTAGTGCTCTTCTGTGGGACACGGGGTGCCACTGCCCATTTGCCCTGCACACCGTGAGACCTGTCAAGCCCTCAGCCGTTTACACACAATCCCGTGAGCCCTCTGGGCTTCTCATGTAACCCCTTTGGGGACAATGTGGCAGGAAAGCCAGGAACTCAGGTTGAGCAGGGGAACTCTACATTTCAAAGCATTCTAGAATTACAAATCTTTTAAAACAGCCCAAGTCCAGAGACGCCCACAGTCTGATCTCGTCTCTCCTGTGTGTTCATGGCTCATCAGCACGTCCAGCTGGGCAGGATCCCTCCTGCATGTGGTGATCGCTGGCCCCCCTACACATAGCAAAACTCTGCTCTTAATAGGGCCTCGTCTCCGAGCCACGAGCACCAGTCATGCTGGCCCCTTCTCACCCGTCCCCGTCCCTATGAACCCGTGTAGAAAGCTATTGTTCCACAAGGCTAGTTGAGAGACAATCAAAGTTATGGCCCCAGACCGGGATCTTGATGGATTCTCAGTGATTGCCCTAAACACCTTTCTGGACAGGGCAGCGTGTGTCTGCAGCAGTACAATAGTTTGCCTTTGAGCAGGTACAGGCTTGTGCAGTCCCCACGCCGAGCATTTCTACCTCTAGTACAAGACAATTTGCACTTGGACACAGATACATCCCACTCTGCCATAGGCTCTACTTCTGCAGCACCCTGCTGTGTTCATTTAGATGGAGTAAAGGGGCCTAAAGAATTAAAGGCATTCGCATGACACTGGAATGGTCCAGCATTAAAAGGTTCTGGGTTTGCTGTACAGAGACCTCCGCCTGCTTCGCAGCATGGTGCACACACCATCAACAACTCTTCACTTTGTCGAAGCGTACAGAAAAGGAGGAAAAAGAATTAGAGCCGTGGGAACGTAAAGCATTAAATAAAGCTTTCGTTTTAGCAAAATCCCTGGCTCCCGTTAGCTAGAAAGAGGGTTTTAAAAGGAACCCCCCACACCGCCTTGGCAGTCTCTCTGATGGTGTTATGGATAAGTATACACTGGGGAAAAGAGCAGAAGTTAGCTGAGGTGGGCTGGAGCAGATGGATGATGCTGTTGTAGTCTGTTTCAGTTTTTACAAGACAACACAAGACACACAAAAGGGGAGAGAGAAAACAGCAGAGAGAAAATGGAACTTGTGTCTCTGGTGCTAGACTCACTTGCAATCTCCCTGCTGGGAAAACATTGGGTCTTATCAGGGTCTGTTTACACTGCAATTAAAAACCAAGGGCTGGCCTGTGCCAGTTGATTCAAGCTCCCAGGCTCTGGCTGGAGCTGAGAGAAGAGGAGATTCTGACAAAGTCTCACAGCCCAGGTGGTATTTGGGATTTAGTCAGAGGTAGCGACATCATCTGGGTCTCTCTCTCCAGCCCAGTCTGGTCAGGATCAGCATGATTAAGACCCAGCAATGTTAGATGAAAACCTAGGTCACAGGAGAAGAATGGGGTGGCAGCCTTCATCCTTCTCCACTAGTTTCCCCTTAACATTTCTTTTTCTTCTTTTTAAGAAGGCCCCTAGGATGGGAGTGATGGATGTCCCCAGTTAGGCCTACTTTCCAACACGTCAATTTTGGTTCACTCTTTTCTGGCCCTACCCCCGCCTTTTTCTTTCTTTCTTTCTGTTGGCCAGGCATGATCAGGTGGCTTTTTTCCTTTGTACTCACTTAGACTGTCTCCATTTGGCACCTTTCCCCATTAACATTTGTTCTAGGTTACTGTGACAGTTTATGAACTTTCACTTTGTTTTGACAGCTGAGTTACAATTAGAATAAATGTTTGGGCCCAAGTGTGACAATAACCCGAGTCCTATCCACCAGAACCAGTCCACTAAAGAGGCATTGTCACTGGCTGTCATTATGAAAACAACAAAACCTGTAACTTGCGAAACAACATCAAATTAGGATGTCTTAGGATGAAAAAGTCTGAAAACAGGAAAAACCAAGGATTTAAGAGTCTCCCGTCTTTAGATACAGCATTTGGGACACTGCACAACCTCCATTTCTCTCTAAACATAAACCGGGCACACGGCCCAGAGAAACCAGCCATTCCCTCATAGAAAAACTGGCAAGAACAAGTACATTGCAAAACAGTAGATAGAGGAGACGGAAAAGTTTCCCTTCCTTGACTGTGTGGCACAGTCTGCCCTACTGTGTCAGGAATAGCTGGACCTAGGAATCCACACTAATACAGGCACTTTAGTTTGCAAGACCAAATATAGTTTGTGTTACTCAAGACTCTTATTTTAACCGGATGACGGGGATATAAACGGCTGCCTGGTTTATCACTGACCGGGCTTGCTGACTGCCTGCTGCTAAAGCCCGCAATTTGAAAACAAAACATGCCTCATTAACAAAGCTACACACCCGGCAGCAGCTGCCAGCTGAAGTCACACCCTTTCTCCCCGTTTAAGTGGCTAACTTTTCAGGGTTGTGGGCCATTAGTGGTAGCGGTGGGGTGACGTATGAGTAAGGAGTAACACTAAACATACTCTGTGCATCAAATTCGCTCCTGACTTACACCTGTGGAACTCCATGAAGAGGCACAAACCAGAGCAGAAATTGGTCCCAGGTGTCTTAGCATTTGTCGTCACACCCGATACTGGTTCTTCTCAGTCATTCCTACTTCTGCAAGAACTCCTCTGTACTCTTTTGTAACAGCTAACACAGAGGGTGCGTCATAGGTCACAGCAGCAACCTTTTGCTTCTGCCCTTTTAACTTCCTCCTGGTGGTCTGGTTCACCCCCCGCGTTCAGCGAGCAGGCCCGCTCTCCCCTGCCATAAAGTGAGAGATGCTACAATTTCCAAGTTTCACTTTATAGCTTTCCTTGTGCTTGGGGGAAGTGAGGGAATGCAGGCAGCAGTTGCTTGCAATGTCCTGTCTGAAAGAAAAAGCAGCGTGTCTGTCCTCTCAGCTCCTGAGAGGTGCCCGTGAGTAGAGATTTTAGCAAAGAAAAGTGCCCTCTTAGCAAACACTTCAAAACATTATTTCTGTTTTCATGAGATTGAAAATTGATTAGTCTTCGAAGAGCTACTCAGCACGATCCGGGAGACTGCCTGCCATTGGCTTTTGTTACCATACCACCAGGACTCCATCTATGCTACAAAGGGGCTCACCCAGGGCCCACCTGACAGTCCCCCATGCCGCATCTGAGGCTTTAACCAGGCAACAGGATGCTGGCAACATCCCAGCTACGTTCTAAACTGGAACCCAACAGGGCCTGGGCCAAATGCCTGCAGCCACAGCTGCTCTGAGAGAGTGAGCCATTTGGCATTTTAGTCCCTGATTCTGTAACGGAGCCACCATTTGCAGGCCCACTGAGGTCATTGGGGATCTGCGTGGCACAGCAGCATGCTCACATACAACCCACTGAAGTATCAGGGCCTTCCACTGTCAGCTCTGTAGGCCATGGACTGGGTTTTCATCAGGTATTCACACAGCACCTTGCACTGTGGGGCCCTGCTCCCCCAACAGGGTTCTCTAGGCAATACTGCCACACAGAAAATGATTAATCGGATTGCAGAACAATATCCGACCCAGCTGAACAGTTTTGTGTAAGCCTACATGCTGTTAGTGCCACCACTGCTGCAGCAGAACAACAAACTCAAGGGCCCTGGTGTAGTTTTTTATTTATTTACTTTAACCACAAAGCCTAAAGATGAGTCACCGATTGCCTCTTCTGCAGTAACTGACACCCCCCCCCACACACAATAATCTTTTTTCATCCTGATCCTGCCAATACATTTATGTTATACACTTGAGTTTATTTATATTATAAACTTTATAGTTTCTGATTGCATAAAAGTATGACTAAATTCCTATCAGCTGATTTAACATCTGGAACAAACAGATCTTAAGCACAGCTTATTGGCACTAAACTAGAACACATGCTGTGTTTGCAGTTTCTGAACATGCAATTTCTGGTGTAACCAGAGATATGAACATGTTAGAGCAAGGGGCCATGATGTCAACACAACCTCCTCACTACACACCGAAGTTACATTTTTGGATGCAAGAAGTTTTCACCTCCCCGTCAACGTAAAAAAACCCAAGTAACGTGTTGGCAAAAGATGCCTTTCGTTGTGCCAGCCACAAATCACCGGAATGACCACGGCAAAGCAAGCAGAGACCCGCTAATTTTCGTAAACGTGTTCAAAGGCTTTTCGTTTATTCTTTTAAATCAACTGCTTATGTGGTGGATAGATCAGTCATATATGAAAGAAAAGCCTATGTTACAGACTTCTGGCCCGAAAAGAGAAAGTGTCTATTTTATGATGAGTCATCCTAACACAGACTATTCTCCCAAAGGATCTGACACCCCTCTCCTTTTTTTTTTTGGAAAGGAAGTGGGGAAGGACAAACTCCATAATCATTGCACCAAGCCTTCCAAACACAAGAGTCAGAGGAAGAGGTAAGTGAACAATTTTATTTTCCTCATGATCACATACAGCTATACTGGATCACACTTATGCTGATGTGTTTGCCTCTCAGTGATAGTGACTAAATGTTGCCTATTTGTAGTGCCACTCCATTGCATGGGGAAAGCTTCCCCTAACGCTTGCTTGTCAAATTTAGGCTATGTCTACATAGCATGGACTACAGGGTTGTGAATTGCAGAGCACACCAAAGAGTTGCTCTCTAAGGGCCTCTCTGCACTTAAAACGCTGCAGCAGAGCAGCTACTCCGCTTCAGTGAAGATGCTGTCTACACTGATGGAAGGGCATCTCCCATGGATATAGACACTCCACCTCCGCAAGGATATGGTAATTTTCCATTCTCTGAGTGACGTAGCTGACCTAAATTGCTAGTGTAGAACAAGACAGGGTATGCTTACATGGAGATTAAAAAACCCTGCACCTCTGCAATTCACACCCTGTAGTCTGTGCTGCAGCACAATGCCAACATAGCCTAACCTGGACAAGCAAGAAGCAGGGAAATCTTTCACTGTGGCCCCCCCTTCTCCTAATACCACAGAACAATGGCTGATTGCTACCAAGTGACCAATATCTAAAAAGGCAGAAAGAACTCCAGCCACTAGGATTTGTGGTCTGTGTCTTCATTTGAAAGGTTATGTTAGCGTGCACTAGGTACTTTTTAGTTCATGGCAGCAGTGTTCACATGAGAAGTTAGAGCACAACTCTTGGATGTGCTCTGCAATTCACATCCCTTAGCATGGACTGCACTGCAGTGCACACATGCCCTTGCACAGCCTGGGGAAAAAACAAACAGGATGTTTTGGGCATGAACATGGGGTTGTTTTCTCCACCCTCAGGAAGCACAAATCTAACCAGACACTTCTGCATGCACGCACACACACACTGCAGAAAGTAAGAGCCTGAGACATGAGGCCTAGCATAACAGGCCAGGTATGAAGCCTGAGCTAAAGTAATGGTATACAGCAAAGTTAGCAGAACTCGGGCTGTGAAAGCTGGCAGACCCTCAGTAACTGGCAAGGACAGAGCTGGTATTACAAACACACGTTCCAAAGAGCTACTAGGCACAAGCACACTCCACCAAGGTACCAGGACATCCGAATACCCCAGAGAGAACGAGGGCTCACTGACCTCTCCAACTGACACTAGCATGGATAGAAATGTCTAGTTAATATGATGAACAGAGATGTTTTGACCGAACCGTCCAGTACAAGGTAATGGGTGGTGTCTTACCACGTCAAAGGGTGGTACCTTGCCACGTCAGAGGGTGCCAACTATCCATTTCAGAGGAGCAATATGCAACTGGTTTGTATCAGTGTATAAAAGATGGTCTCGGAGGAAGCATCTTTGTCTGGCCGAGTGAGGAACGGAAAGTCCCGCCGTTTACTGAGCTGGTCCGTTGTCAGGGGCACACAGTATTAAGTGTACTTGTAGCACACCTAGGGCACTTTCTCTTGTGCTCCTTTGGCAATAAATCTGGCCAGGTGCCTTTGTTGCTGAAAGGATCTGCGGTCTTGTTGAATAATTCGATCGTGGAGTGATGTCTCAGTTACCTGTGCACAGCTGGGACAGCATACACACAGGGAGTGCACATACGCAACCACCAGCTGACCACACACCCCAGGCTGCAAAGTGTCTCAGAGCAGAGTCAGCTTCAAGGAATGACTAACCACATTAGTACTTGGGGCAACAGACAAGAAGTTCTTACAAGTGCCCCAAAAACTGTACTGATCACACTGCGAATGCACCCTTGCCCCATGGTTTACATGTCGTATGATCATCGAAAGAAAACAGCTTACATGCTGCTTGCTACCAAGTGACCAAAATCTAAACAGGTAGAAAGAATTCCAGCCACCCGAGCCACAAGGATCTTTGGTCTGTAGCCCTGTCTACACTACAACCTTCAGAGAATCTGATGGTCAGTAAGATGGTTTAAAAATATATAGCCACATGCCAGCGTACATCCACAGTAAGAGCCGCAGTACGGCACATACTTCAGCTTAAACCCGTTAAACTCTGGCATGGACAGGGCTGGACAAGTCTTTCCCAGTAACCCCACAATTCACAGCACAAGCATTGCCTCTGCTGCCAAACCAAATACAGCGTCTACTTCCTAACACAGGAACAAGCAGTTTTAGTACCTTGCAGTGAATATGGAGAAAAAGCAACTCAAGTATAAAATAGTTTTGAAAAGTGGACTAAACGGCTGGCAATGCAGCTTCCTGGGTTAGGGAGGGAAAGAGTGTAATGAATCATGAGATACTCTCTTTCCTGTCACAGGATTCCATGGAACCTGCTCCTTTGAGAGGCAATGGAAAGCTCTGATAGTGAAACATTTTAAGCTAGCATGAGGACCTAGCGCAAACAGTGTCAAGTTAAGCCATTTTCCAGAAGGGTTCTCCTTTGTGCGTGGACAGTACAAGCCATGCAACCTGTTTCTAAAATGCTGAAGAAAAAGTGAAAGACATAGGACAAAAAACAAAACAAAACACTGAACACAGTTCCTTTCAGCAACCTCAAAACCACCTCCAAACCAGTCATTTGTTATGCAGATGTGTTGATCCATAAACAGCTTCTGACTTAGCAGTGGTGGTCAGCTAAAAACTTCTCTATGAGTTTTCTATGTTGAAAACCACATGAGAGTCTCAAAAGCATTTAAAAATACCTCTGGTTAAAATGAGTCCTTATGTAAACATAGCAGGCTAGTAACCCGCCAGGTTCTCTTCCTAGCCTTCACGTCATGTATGCTTATGGCGGCCATGTAGTAATATTTAATCAGCTAGTGCACCACAAAGTCAGTGTATCAAGTATCGTTATTTAAGTTTCAAATAACATCTGCCTCAAACAGCAACAGTTAATAAATAACAAGTTGTGAGAAACTCAAGGACAGCAGAGAAAATTCAAATTTTTCTTATCTTGCACTAAATATGTAAAGTAACTGATCTGTACAGCTGTCCCAAAACAATCCGATATATTAAAACATCACTAAGCCAGAATCTTGAAGCCATTTAGATACGCAAATAACTTTATGCACATGAGTGAGTTCACTGGGACTGCTCACGTGCGTGTTTGCAGGATTTGGGCCCTCATTTGCTCCAGTGAGCAGAAGACACGTTGCAGATTAGCAGATATTGGAAGTCAGAGTAGGGTGACCGGACGTCCCAATATTAGGAGCTTTGTCCTATACTAGCCCCCTCAGCCCACCCTTCCTGATTTTTTACACTTGCTATCTGGTCACTTTAAGTCAGAGGAACATTAATATTGCATCACAAGCGTGACTATGTTCATGCTGACGATTGTTGCTTGGATGTATTTACTGATAATAGCACTTCATAGCATTTATTTATAGAATTCCATGCTGCCCGCAATGTGGCAGATGCTGTTCAAATAATACACTGATTATTAAACATATTGATTAGACAAATTCCAAAGTGTGACCAGAGTAATTTATTTAATCTTTGCTGAGACGCTGGGCAGCAGCACTGATTATTGGTACAATACTGGTTTTTAGCAGACAGAGAATTAATATCTACTGTAACTGGTTAAAGGGAACAATTAAGAAATAACACTTCTTTGCAAACTGCCTCCACCCCGCTCCAAACCAAACCAACAAACAAAAACAGCCCTAAGAACCGAGTATCTGTAATAGGAAACTGAGGAGTAACCCGAGCAGTGTGATGGTGAAACTCTAGGTATCAGACTAAGTAAAATATTTATAAGTCAGAGAGGAAAAGACACTATATTTTTTAAGTCTTTCTCCCTTACCAGCATCTCATTAAGACTACCATGAAGAATTCTGGTTAGATATGCATAAATGTAAGTCATTCACAATTTTTTAAAATAGATTTCTTCTCAGCAGCGCTCAAGTGTTACTGAAAGAGTATTTGGAGCCAAGGACTTTTCCGATATAGAAATATTACTTTTTCCAAAGTCATTCTCTTTTTGTAGTTTTAAATAAAACTGAAACATAAATATGCTTTTTAGAAGGCTTCTAAACGTTACTATTAAGGATCTATTTTTCCTACAAATGCAGCCATGTCATCGGTCTTGTTCTGGATCCATATCATGCGTCCTGTTCTGACTACGAAGGGTCCCAAATCCCAGGATAGGGGCTGAAGACCCTGTCTACACTACAGGTCAGAATGGTGTAAGTGGATCAGGGGTAGAACCCTGTCACAGCCAGCTCCCCGACATCTGTGTCGGTAGCATAGACGGCTCTTAAATCTGAAGGTAAATGACCAGGAAATGGGTCAGGCAAAGCAGTGAGAAGATTAATTTTTAGGAAACATCGTTAGCACCACCATAACTTCCTGTTATTTGAAAATTAAAAAAGAAGATAGCATTTAATATGCAATTGGCCTAGCCCTGGCATCATCTCCCTTTCTAGAGTGAGAGGAAATGAATGCCATCTCCACTGCGGGTAAACAGCTTCCCCTGATTTTACGCAAGTGAGCGGAACTAAAACGGTTACAAATAAACCTTGTGGAAGACAGAGGCGGCGCATGCCCTTGAACGCTACTGCCCACACTGACATCTGGGACTAAGGCTGCCCCCTCAGAGCAGGTCGCCTCAGCCCCGCTCTCAGGAAGGAGGGCTGGCTGGCTTAGCTACCCGTGGTGTGGGTGGGCAGTGCCAGGCCTGGCTGTGCTCTAACGTGTCCCTTTACACTCCGCTCCCGCGCCCCGTTTTCGAGGCGTTCATCAGACGGGAGCTGGACACGGATTCGTACGTTCCCCGCACCGCTCTGCGGGCGCTGGGGGAACCTGGCACCCGCTCGTCCCGCTCCCCCGGGGCCCAGTGATGCGAGGGCGGGTGTCCGGGGGTGACACGGCGTCTGACGGCACCGGGCCAGCCCGCCCCACGGGCCCGGCGGAGGCAAGGCGGGTGCGGAGCCGCTCGGGGGGACACGCGAGACCCCCGCCCGCGTGGGGGGCGGGACGAGGGCGCGCGGGGAACCCGCCGGCCCCGCGCCGCTGCTCGCCCAGGGGGCGCCCGGGGC